>PKMM01025319.1:32153-74700 GCA_002933915.1 Eutrema heterophyllum
AAACAATGTCAGCGACTACCTCCCCCAGACTTAAACAACACTGTCCCCAGTGTTATCTAGCCGAAGTTTGGTGAAAGAAAACAAATGAACTAAGTGGATTGTGAAAATCAAAAATCTTACCTGTGAAGGTGATGAGTGTCGATCGATACAGCCCGGTATCGATCGATACCAGCTGTATGTCGACACATTGATATCAAATCAGTGGCATCGAGTTGCTTAACCAGGGAAAGTGATCCAAAGTGTTAGAAGTTAGCACTGTTAGGAACACTCAAAAACAAGTTAATAGCAACAAGATAATCAAACATAAATCCATGAGTTCAAATGCAAAAATAAAACTGACATAGGTTCAAAATAAACGAAAAAAATTAAAAAGAAAAGAAAGGAAAAGAAAAAGAAAAACAAACGTGAAAGCAGAAGAAGACTAATCCTCTGTCGCCTCGGAATCACCATCAGCATCTGGATCACCAACAGGAGAGGGATCAACCGGAGTCTGCGAGGATCCAGGCTGAGACAAAGGAGCAGCGTCTGTGTCAGTCATGCAGCGACAGCGAGAAATAGTAGTCCAGATGTTCCTCATACTCTCTATCATCACTCTCTGAAAGGCAGCTGGCTCCATCGGAAGTTCCAAAGGAGAAGGAAATGATGGTGCAGGGATAGAAAAAGTCGCTGCTCGCGATCGCTGGGCTCGTCCTCCCTGGCGTGAAGTAGATGGAATGTCAGCAGCAGCAGATGCAGGTGCAGGAGCTCGTCGTCTAGTCGCAGGTGCTCGAATCAACAGGGCCGGAGGAGGCTCGAAACGAAGCTGAGAAGGATCCTCGAGAATGTCTGTCAGCGTGTCGTTAGGGAGCTGCACCAGGAAATCTCCAGCAGATGTAGTGAAGAAACAACGCCTCTGGGGCTTCAACCACGTAAGGTTCTTCAGGTGACTCTCATCCATAAACCGACGCGTAGTGACTATCCTGCAGCTCGTAGTACTGATCCCGAGGTGCTGGAAGATAGGAGTGAGGAGACTACCAATTGTCTCTGTCTTGGCCTTCGTGCTCGTGCCTGTGAATGGTTTGGTCTTCAAAGAGACCAAATGATGCGCAAATACAACGCCAAGGTTGACCTCTGTAAGCTCAGGCCATGCGAAATCCTCATCAGGAATAATGTCTCTGATAGCCAGACACAGAAGTAGAAGCTCGGACACCCTCATCTTGTTTGGTTCCATCTTGCACAATAGAGTGGTGCTCAGGATCCTAACCAAACAGCGCAGGACCGGGTATCGTATATCCATCTGAGTGGACTCCTTAGAGTAATAAGCACCATTCCCGAAAGGCTCCCAAAATGTTTGCATGTCAGGATGCTGCGCGGGAAGAGTAACCCTCCTACAATCTCGCAGAAAACCGTAGATGTCACAGAGATCAGGGAGTGGTAACCTGTACCTCACTCCACAAGCCATGAAAGTCAAAGTACCCTCTTGTGCATCCCGGAGAACCTCGTCCTGGTAGTAAACGCGAACTGTGGCCAAGAACTGACGAACCAAGTCCGGGTAAAGATCATACTGCTGAGTAGCCATATGGCCAAGACCAATCTTCTCAAGTAGACGGGCCAGCTCTGTGTCAAGGCCCAAGCGACGCATGGAGACCCCGTCAACAAACCGAGTAGGCTCGATAATAACTCCCAACCATGCGTTATAGTGCAGTGTGTCATAATCATCCCACGCATCCAAGATGGGTCTGTGAATGCAGTCTTCACTCTGCACGACCTCCTTCTCCGTCTTGTGCCAATCTCGATGACAAGGGACCCTGGCCTTCTCGTTCACCTTAGGCAAAGGGCTTCTGCGTGGGGCTACATGAACGGTAGGAGCAGATGGAGCGGCTGCAGTAGGCGAAGGAACTGCAGGAGATGATGGGTTGGAGCTCGACGCGTCTGAAGGTCTTGCTCGCTTTTGCCGAGATGCCATCTGCAAACAAAGACAGAAAGACACAGCATAAATCCAACACCTCTCAGCTATCACAGCAAAATCGTAGCACCAGACACGAATGGTGTCGATCGATACTAGAGGGTATTGATCGACACTCTTGCCATTTTCGAGTTCATCGAATCTCCACAATCCAAATCATCCAAAAGTCGAAACTAAAGACAATTGAATGTAAGGCAGGGTGCAAAACTACTCTAGAGCATCTCAGCAAATGACAATTGTCAAGAAAAACAAGTGCTAAGGAGTACAATCTCACAAACCTCAAACCTAAAAGAAAAAAATTCGGACTGAAAAGGTGGAATTTCGAATACATACCTTTGCTGATCGGAAAAACAAATGCTAGAAAGAGATAGAGGATGAAAATCCAATGAATCTAGGCACTTGAATCACCAAAATCGGTGAAGAAACGAGATAGATGCGATTTGAGAGGGACAAAGGAGGCGGTATCGATCGATGGAGAAAAGAGACTTGAAAGAAAAACCCTAGGGTTTTAAAAGAAAACTTACCTGCCCACGCGGTGTCGAACGACACCATGTAATATCGGTCGATACTTGTGGCCGATTCCTGCTTTTTCTCGCGACTGTAGTATCGATCGACACAGACTGGTATCGGTCGACACTCCTCTTCTAAATTTGCTTCACGTTAAGACACAAGACACAACACCAAAAATTAAAAATGAAAATAAAATTAAAAAAAGTATGTACAGACTCACCAGTGGGTTGCCTCCCACCAAGCGCTTGTTTTCAGTCATTAGTTTGACTTTGGCTCAGGTGATCAGTCAGGGCGAGGTTGAGAGCTCACTCCCTTGCAAGTTCCACAGCTAGATACTTGCATGCTCTCTATAACCTCATTTCCTTTCTCTTTCAGCTCCGGAGTAAGAATGATTCTAGCCTTGGAGAATGGTTTTGAGGTTCCTTTGCACTTCACCTTATATTCAATCGAGTCCCCATCACACTTATGAGGGATTAAGGTCATAGAGGGAGCACCTTTTACTCCTTTGCGTGTTACCTTCTTCTTTGCCTTAGCCGTTGTGACGTCTTTCTTGGTGATGACAGAAGGACTATCTAGAAGGTCTATGACAGTTGGCTCGTCAGGAGGCTCTTCCAAAAGATCAGCTACCAACGTCTCTCCTGTGGCAACGTCGAGGCAAGAGACATGTGTTGGAGTTCCTTTAGTAGGAATGGCTTCGTAGTACACCTCTTTGTCAATGTATGAGAATGAGACTCTCTTGCTGGGTGTGTCCCTAATGGCACCAACCGTAGCCATAAACAATCGTCCAAGAATCAGCTGCGTACTAGATGTTGCACTCATCTCCACAACCTGAAAATCAGTAGGAACCAAACAATCTCCCACTCTGAGCATCAAATCATGGATTGTACCGTGCGGAAGTGAGGTGATATAGTTCGCGTATGTGATGGATGTTTTGGGCGGACGAATATCAGCTCCCACTCTCTCTGCAATTGCCTTTGACATGACATTGACGCAAGCCCCCGAGTCAACGAAAGACTCTGTGAATTTAACTCCAGAGATAGAGCAAGGAACTGAAAATTTTCTTGGGTCTTCTCTCTTAGTCACTGCTTCAGTGGAGGTGGTGTACTTCTGGCCTTGATAAAGAGTGCCTTGATCTCTTCCTCAGTTTCTCTGCAATTTTCGAAGTAACACGCTATAGGATGGTTCTCAAAAGCGTCCTCAAAAGATATAGTGTGGGGGATCCTCCTGACCATCTTCTCAAAAGCTAGCAACTTCTCCGCAGTTATGGGTTTCATGAGATATCTAGGTGGTATAGGATATGGCACCCTAGGCTTGTAAACCCTTTCCTTTACAATCTTGGGTGTTTTCACAGTGTCTGGCTTAGTCAGCGAGGGGTGTCGATCGACACTAGGTTGGTGTCGATCGATACAAGGCTTCTCTGTCGTCTCTTCAGATTTGGTGTCGATCGATACAGGTGTGGTGTCGATCGACACTGGAGGTTCTGAGATGTCCTGTGAGAGTATCTGCACTGGTGTCGATCGACACTGGCTGGTGTCGATCGATTCTTTGTTGTTTGGAAACGTCTTTGGCATATCCTTGGACGGGTATCGATCGATTCTTAGTGGTATCGATCGATACTGGGGCGACTGCAGGAGCATCATCGTCGTCATCGACGAGATTCTTTGCATTTAGGCCAGTTTTCACTCCTGGATCAACCTCTTCATCACTGCTTAAGGTGATCGCATTGACTTGTTCATTCTGTGCATGAACCATCTTTCCCTTGACAGCTGCGGCAGTCCGAGCGACTTGAGTTTCCAGCATCATGTGGCTAGTACTGAGAGCCTCGATTTTCCCATTCAGATCTGTGTACAGAGTATCCAACTTCCCATTAAAGCTCACTGTCATCTTATCCTGCCCTTGAAGAAGCTGCTCAAACATAGACTCAACCTTGCTCTCTGGAGTTTTGGGTGGGTGAGGTGGGTATTGATATCTTTGAATTTGAAATCCAGCACCACCTATGTAGTTAACATCTTTCACTTCATCCTCATCAGCAAAGTGAACAGCTTTCGTCTTACCCATCAGAAGATTGTGCATTGAATCCAGCTTGGCTTGAAACTCAGCAATCTGTGAACCTTCCATACCACCAGCTAGCTTCCTACGCTCCATGTCAGCACTCTTTGTGCTATTGCTAGACGCAAAATTCTCAATCAGCTGGTAAGCGTCATCAGGATATTTGGTAAAGAAATTACCATTGCTAGCAGAGTCCAGCGCCATCTGATACCTACAGTCACTCCCTCTGAAAAAGAAACTCAGCAACTGAACCATAGTGTACCCATGATGTGGACAATCCCTCTGATACGATCTGAATCTCCCCCAAGCAGCCTTGAAAGCTTCAGTCATTCCCTGAGAAAACTGGGAAATCTTATTCCTAAACTCTTCTGATCTCGCATCGTNTAGTTGTTTTGTGAACAAATCAAACTTGAACTAAAAGCTGGTTTAGACTTTAGGATTCGCAAAGAGATTTGGAATTCTAGGATTTAGACTTAGATAGTTTTCGCAACGAGAGTTGGTTAGCTATACTTTAGTGATTTGAGTTCAAGAACCGCGCTAAATCTGAATCATGTTAGTTAGTTTATCTACATTCATTGAATTCCTGAGAAATACTCTGAGCCTATCTTCTTTCCAATTGACTTACAACTTGTTTAATTTACGCACTCGCATTTAATTACATTGTTTGGTTTAGCTTAATTCGAATCTATATAATCTATTGTGTGATATATGAAGTTCTTGTGTCCGACCCCTACATATACTACAACAACTGCTTTAGTACTTATAGGGTATTAATTTGAGCATATCAACAATCCACCGCGCGGTATATAAAATAAAGGCGGGTATATCCGGACCAGAGGAAGGAAAATATATACCTCGACCAAACCACTCACAGTTTTACTATCGGAACGGGAACGTAAGTCGAGTATACATCGCAAGCCCTAAAACCGAAGTAAAATCTAAACCCAGTCGTCATTCGCTTCATAGCACACTGGTCTTTAACATCTCGACCTAACGGATTGTCTCAAAACACACCACTTCGTATGAGATTCGAAACACGTTCTAAAACGCGCTCCTCATACCCAACGGGCTCGGTGACAATAGCGCTGATAACACCGGTTTTTGACCATTTTTATGGATCGCTTTCATATCTTTTGCAGGTTTTTTAACTCCATTTTCAATTGTTTTCAAGTGATTTCAATGTTTTAGTGTTTTGAAAGACATTCCAGGTAACTTGGAATAAAATAGTGCATTTCGGAACAAAAATACGTTTTTGGATAAACTCAGACCATCAGAAGTCTTACAATCAAAGAAGACCTTCTCACAGTCTGATCATCACCAAATTAGGACACAACCAGCTTTCAAATGCAATTGGATTGGAGACAATCCAATGGTTGGATCTTTAAATATACCCGAAGCACTGAAGGAAGATGAAGCTGCCTTGAAGAAGAGTCCTCCACAGCTAGGAGGGCTCGACCCGCGGCCAACTAGCATTTCGCCGGGGCAAGGAGAGCTCGACCCGCGGCCAATCATCATTTCGCCGCGGCCAGGAGTCCCGCACCCGCGGCCATTTCACACAATCAACCAATTTCCCTTAGCCTAGAACACTTAAACAAGATTAATCTACTCTCATGGCCTTAATCACTTTGCTAATTAACTAATCAAGAACAAACTCTCTTTTGTGAGAAGTTAATCAACAAGCATTAATCATAAGTTCCAATAGCCCTAATACTCCTTAAACAACTACTCTCATAGGTTAAGCAAGTAAAATCTCTTATTTAGCTCTTTGGGGAATTTCATCGAACACCTTGTGTGCATGAAATTCCCTATGATCTAGATTAACTCTCTCAAGCCTAATCTAGCATTATGAACACTAAATAAGAGAGGAAAGATGTAAACTAAGCCCTAGACATCATAGATCAATCACTAAATTCCCCTAATCTACCTCATCCATGAGCTCTAAAAAGAACTACTCACTAATCATGAAGAACACACCAAATCTCATGAAAGAGGTGTTGTTAATCATGATTAGAGAATATAAAGATGAAAGATTAGAGAAGATTAAGAAACTAAAACTTAGATTGCATAAATAAAATCAAGATCTCTCTTACAAAGTACTTAGAACACTTAGAGAAAGGTTTTAGCATAAGAAAAGAGATAATCCCTAGAAAATTAGGTTTAAAATATTTATAATAAAAGAGTGAGCGGACCGGGTCGACCCGGGACAAACCGGGTACCGACGGTTGAAGTGGGTCGTGATAGGTGGTGGTCACACCGCTCGGCCACCGAACGGTGCAACAAGCCGGTGTAAGTGCTAGGTTTGTGCACCGGTCCGTTGCATGGTTTTGTGCTCGGTCATGGTGGGAGTTTTCTTCAGCCGAGGAGGTGTGCACCGGACGCAACAGGACGGTGTAAAACTTGCCACAGGTCGGTGCTTAGCTTCCGACCGGACACCGCTTTGTTGCATCGGTCTGTGGTTGGTCGGTGTGGGCTCCTTCTTCAGCCAAGCAGCAAGCACACCGGACGCAACGGGTCGGTGTAGAAACTGCCACAGGTCGGTGCTTAGCTTCTGGCCGGACACCGATTTGTTGCCCCGGTCTGTGGTCGGTCGGTGTAGATCGCGTCCAAGCCTCCTTTCTCCTAAGCTCTTCTCCTTCGTTCCAGACTCGAACGGTCTCAACTCCATTGCTTCTAAATGTCTTCAAAGTACCTAAAATACATCCCAAGACATGCAAGACACACTAGGACCTAGACACAAACATCCTAAATCTAATAAAAACGGAAAAGCTAACAAAAACCATGATTACGCATGAACAAGACTCAAAATGCTTAACTAAAATGCATGCTAGAGTGTGTAAATTATGAGGATTTCAAGACACCTCGGGTGAACCCTTCCTTCTCTTATGATCCATCACTCCAAACTTCCTCAAATGTCTCTAAAATACTTAGAAACACTCCAAATGCATGCAAGACTCATTAGGACCTAATGCAAACATCTAATACTCTAATTTAGGCCAAAATACTATAAAAACTATGAAATACACATGCATGAGACCCAAAACACTATATAATAAGTATGCTAAAATGGGTAAAATATGGGAATATCAACTCCCCCAAACTTACTCTTTTGCTTGTCCTCAAGCAAATAAGAACAAGTAGAGAGAGAGGTTTGAAAGTGGGAGTTCAAATCCGAGAATATCAACAAAAGAATTTGAATCAATGCCCTTAAGAGTAGTTATATGATGCACAAACAACCTCTACTCTTTAACCATACTCTTCGCTAAACGAATTGGGTCTAAGCCTTAGCATCCACAAGCATTCCTATCCTCCAACTCTTTAACATTCGTTAAGTGCAAACGGTGAATCATGCTTATACACATTAAATGAACTCATTTGGCTTAGGAAAAGGTTTTGAGATAAAATTGATCTCAATCATGTGGGTATTCCAATGCAGGGGGTCTCTCATGGAAGAATGAACTTTGGAAAAATGCTAAGAGTAAAGAACAACCGATGCATACAAGGATGACTTCCATCTACCCAATGCCCCAATATGAACTCCACTCCTATTTCTAAACCCATCAAATTCAATCCTAAGCTACCCTTTTCTCAAGGCAATTCGCCTTCTCATACCACTTCATTCCATCACTTTTTCATCTCTTCTCGCACTTAGGGGATTCTCTTCTTCTTCTTCAAATTCGATTGGGTTGGCTCCTCATCTTTTCTTTTCCTTTAGCTCTTCTTTTGCTTTCACAACTTGTCTCCATTTCATCCTTTGGATGCCTTAGCCATTTTTGGCCTTTTTCTTTCTTTCACACTTAGAGACCTTTACATTTCAATACTAGAGCTATTCCACATTTTCATTTCAAATCAATCCAAAGTTTTGATTTCCCCTATGCTTTTTCCCAATCTTTTCCTTTCTCCACATTCTCTTTTACTTTTCAATCAACACCCAAAATCCCAACCTATCTACCCTAGCCTATGTCTAGCTCATTGATGTGTGAGCTAGTTCTACATGGAAGCTTCTCCTTGTCGTTCCAAACTCAACACTTTTTGCTAAGTTCATTCAAAATCAGGCCTCACGACACACACGAGAGATGAAGGGTTGAAGGAAGGCTTAGTTTAGGGTATGGTTAATGATATGCTCAAATTAATACCCTAAAAGTACTAAAGCAGTTGTTGTAGTAAGTGTAGGGGTCGAACACAAGAACTCCAGAATTCACACAATAGATTATGTAGATTCGAATTAAGCTAAACCAACAATGAAATTAAATGCAAATGCGTAAAGTAAACAAGTTGTGAATCAATGGGAAAGAAGATAGGTTCAGGGTATTTCTTAGGAATTCAATGAATGTAGATGAACTAACTAACATGATTCAGATTTAGCGCAGTTCTTGAACTCAAATCACTAAAGTATAGCTAACCAACTCTCGTTGCGAAAACTATCTAAGTCTAAATCCTAGAATTCCAAATCTCTTTGCGAATCCTAAAGTCTAAACCAGCTTTTATTTCAAGTTTGATTTGTTCACAAAACAACTAAACCAAATCTCTTTGCGAATAGTTATTTTGCTCACCCTAGGTTCTGTCAGGTAATTAATCGCACTCTCGTGCCTAATCAATTATCCTAAGATCTAAGTTCTAGATTCGTCAACCTAGAATTAGCTATGGGAACAACCTATGGTGAAGAACTAATTCAGATGGTGAATCCTAATTAACTAATTAACCTAACATTCAGAGAAAACCCTTATGAGAACCCTGAACCTAACAAGGGATCTACTCAGACATGGAGAATGAAAACAACATGATTGAATAGATCATCAAGAAATCAATAGGAAACAGGAGTTCAGAATTGTCTCTCCAAAAACTAGAGTAGAATAAAACTTAATTAGAATGTAATCAAGCGTAGCCAACAAAAGTGGCTCAAAAACCTAATTATAGTGCTAAAACACGTTTTGGGCTAAATTGTAAATAATAAAGTCTTCTCGGCAATTTTGCAATTCTTCAAATCTTCGTAAAAGTCGCGTTTCCTTCCCCATGGATGCCGGTATCGACCGATACCTAAGTAGTATCGATCGATACTGGGGCAGTGATGCGCTTCCTTCCTTCATGATATCAGTATCGATCGACACAAGGTGGTGTCGGTCGATACAAGGGTTTTGAATCGGTACTCAGCTACACGAACTTCTGTTTTGCTCCAAAATGCTCCAATATCTCCAATTATGCTCCAAACGTGCTAAAACCTGTAAAGGACTCTAAAACACTACAAAATAGTAGAAAGACTCTATAAAACGGACTTATATCATGGCCTAAAAAGGGTAAAAACCATGATATATCAGTTAACCGTTCCAAATATGGGAACCGGCTATTTGAGCTAACAAGAGAGTGGTAAAAGGGAGAAGATAACTATATATGGTATCCATGAAATCAACTTTTCAATGCATAATCATGATAATTTCAAGTCAAGATTAGAGTTCCATAAATAGAGTTGGTATCAAATCAAAACATGCTTCAACCAAGACAAAGACATTCAAACCGCGAGATCAAGGCATGGATTATCCTTAACTTCGTGATCGTTCAAATGCATCAAAGAACTCCTAACGAAGGCATTAAATCAAGCTCTTAAGTTTATATTCTACATGGATATTTCTCCCAGTGCAAGTGAGTGCAACCCTATATGCTATGCATCTAGACTCAACCTTAATCATGCTAACGCAACAAGATGATTTCTTTTTCAAATTTTTCATATTTTCAAAATTTTCAATTTTTTCGAATGCATGAGACTCAAAATGCAAGAATCAAAATAAGAACACAAACCCAATATTAGAAAACACATAAACCCTCCCCCAAACTTAAATTAAACAGTTCCTTGTGTAATAAAAGGTTAAGAGAGAGCTAACCAATGCATGACAAAAGGGAAAAAGACATGATTCTAAAGTTTATTTACAAAGTTTGGAGTATTACCTTGGGATTTTGGAGATGAGGAGAGGGTGGCCACCATGGAGTTCCAACACCGGTCATGTTCCACTCTTCACACTCCCGTTTGCAAGACATCGCTTCTTAGACCATCAAGAACCTTATCAACACTTAGCAACCCATCAAAAAGGAACTAGAAAAGATAGAAAATGAGAAAAAGAAAGTTATATACAAGGATAAACAAGAGAATGTCTCCCAAGAGCACTTTGTTTAACGTCACTAAGTTCGACGTTGGTTACCCTTTTAGGCGGGTGATGGAGGAGTGTGGGCACTCCTTGGTGGGTCCTTGAGTTCAAGCATGAGCACCTTGCTCATGACCTCTTGAAGTCCGGCTTCCCCCTTTCTCTTTAAGCTCCGGTGTGAGGATTGCCTTAACCGAGGCAAAAGGTTTGGGCCGACCTTTGCATTTGATCTTGTACTCAATCATCCCGTCCTCATGCTTCCACGGCGTAAGGGTCATGGTGGGAGGTTGCTTAGGTCGGACTTAGACTCAACGAGCTTGCTTGGTTTCTTCTTCTTGACCTTGGTCTTTGAGCCCTCCCTTGCACTCTTGCCACTATCGACCCCATCATCTATGTCGGCATGGAAAAGGGATTCTAGACATACACCATTCAATGCAAGGGCTTTATTACCATTCCCATAACCAAAAGCTCTTTCTTCACAAGATCCCTTCTTTTCAAAACTAGCCTTTGGGAATGAAACCACATCTATTATCGCACAACTACCTGCACATTCAACCTTTGGAGCCTCTTTGCCATTATCATAACCCAAATCCTTTTTCTCATGAGACTCCTCTTTCTCTTCATGTGTCTTTGGGGGTGGAGCTTCGTCAACCATCTCACAACGACTCGCATACTTCACTTCCTCAACACATAACCCATCGTCTTCAATGATCATTGTGCCACAAAGCTTGTTGAGAGATGTCCTCATTGGGTAGTATACCTTGTCATCCACATTCAAGAGAACTACCCTTTGGTTTTTGAAATCCATTCTAGCACCGGTAGTAAGTAGGAATGAGGTTCCAAGGAGAAGTGGGAGCTTGTTGGTCTTCTTCATTTCCATAACAACGAAATCCGTTGGGACTATACAATTCCCAACTTTAAGCGGATAATCTNGGCAAAAGGTTTGGGCCGACCTTTGCATTTGATCTTGTACTCAATCATCCCGTCCTCATGCTTCCACGGCGTAAGGGTCATGGTGGGAGGTTGCTTAGGTCGGACTTAGACTCAACGAGCTTGCTTGGTTTCTTCTTCTTGGCCTTGGTCTTTGAGCCCTCCCTTGCACTCTTGCCACTATCGACCCCATCATCTATGTCGGCATGGAAAAGGGATTCTAGACATACACCATTCAATGCAAGGGCTTCATTACCATTCCCATAACCAAAAGCTCTTTCTTCACAAGATCCCTTCTTTTCAAAACTAGCCTTTGGGAATGAAACCACATCTATTATCGCACAACTACCCGCACATTCAAACTTTGGAGCCTCTTTGCCATTATCATAACCCAAATCCTTTTTCTCATGAGACTCCTCTTTCTCTTCATGTGTCTTTGGGGGTGGAGCTTCGTCAACCATCTCACAACGACTCGCATACTTCACTTCCTCAACACATAACCCATCGTCTTCAATGATCATTGTGCCACAAAGCTTGTTGAGAGATGTCCTCATTGGGTAGTATACCTTGTCATCCACATTCAAGAGAACTACCCTTTGGTTTTTGAAATCCATTCTAGCACCGGTAGTAAGTAGGAATGAGGTTCCAAGGAGAAGTGGGAGCTTGTTGGTCTTCTTCATTTCCATAACAACGAAATCCGTTGGGACTATACAATTCCCAACTTTAAGCGGATAATCTTCAAGAAAACCAAGCGGTTTCCATGAAGAGGCATCTCCGAAAGTGATGGGTGATAGGTGATGAGTGAGGCTTCTTATCCCTAGCCTCTTAAGCATCTCACGGGACATGACGTTCACACTTGAACCAGAGTCACATAAAACATCCTCGATCTCCAAATCTCCAAGAGAGCAAGTTATAGAGAACTTACCGGGATTACCAAGCTTGGGGAGAGACTTAGTCTCGGTCCTAGTTGTGCTTGGTGAATCAATGTAAGCAACACTACCCTTGTCTTCAACCATGGTCACATGTTCATCATTTCCAAAGGTCACCCCCACCTTGTTCCTCAATGTCCTCATTGTTCTTCAAGGGGACGTGACTAGGGCAAAGATCTTCGGCTTGCGAACCATAGACTAGAAGCTCGATTTCTCGAATGGCGGCTTCATGTTCATCAAGGGGACGTGATTCATTTGAGAAGATGGCATTGCAATACTCCTTTGAGGTATGTATGGCTTTCCATGTGAAGAACCTTGATGATGAGGTGAAGAAGGAGCGGCTCCTTTTTGCTCCATTTGTTGCACCTTTGAGCTCAATGCCTCAAGCTTCTTGTGTAGATCATTGTAAGAACAAGACACTTTAGTTTGTATTTCCTCCATCTTTTTGCTCATATTCATTGCTCCACTTGCTTGTCCTTGTAGAAGTTGTTGAAGCACGTTCTTCATTCAGGGTCTTGAGGCATGACGTTGTTACCTTGAGCTTGTGGTGCAAGACCTTGTTGAAAAACCGGTTGAGGCATGAATGGAGCCTTGTTGTAGTAGCCTCCTTGGTGTTGATTGTTGTTGAAACCCCTTTGATAACCACCATTGTTCCCAATGTAATGCACCTCTTCTTTATTACTCAAATACACCATATGTTCTTGGGATCCATGAGGGCCGTCAAAATCACCAACAAAGTTAACCATTCTTTAGGAGCTTTTCCATCTTGTCATTGAGAGTTTTCATTTCTTTGGCTCTCTTTTGCTCCTCAAGATCACTTGTGGTCCGTGTAGCCCGATCATAATCCTCACCATATGTGCCGTCACTTTGGGCTAAATTTTCCACAAGTTCCATGGCTTCATCCACATCCTTGGCCAAGAAGTTCCCATTTGAGGTTGTGTCTAGGAGCATCCTTATCTTGGGAATAGCACCACGATAGAGAGTACTCAAGAGAGACGCATTGGAGAATCCATGATGTGGGCATTGGGTGGTGTAGCTTCTAAAACGCTCCCATGCTTCATTGAATGATTCGTTCCCGCGTTGTGTGAAGCTAGAGATTTCATTCCTCAATCTAGCGGTTCTTGAAGGAGAGAAGAATTTCGCAAGAAAAGCTCTTTTACACTCATCCCAAGTAGTGATGGAACCTTGAGGAAGGCTCTTTTCCCATTGGTGAGCCTTGTCACCGAGAGAGAATGGGAAGAGTATTAGCTTGAAGCTATCTTCCAAGACACCGTTTGTCTTTGTCAATCCGCAAACACGATCAAAATGATCCAAGTGATCAAGCGGGTCTTCCACCGGTAAGCCATGGAACTTATTGTTTTTCACCATGTTAATCAAGGCGGCTTTGATCTCAAAGTTGTTCTCAACCAGAGGAGCTTGTATCCCTTGGCGGTTCCGGTGAGTGGTGGCGGCATCTCCCGCGCCAACAATGTTGTGGACCTGTGGATGGCGGTTTTGAACTCTAGCATTACGGGCGGGTGGTGGTGGGTTTTGCATGTTCCCACCGTGGCCTTGGTGGTGTCCATTACCACCATTTTCTCCTTGATGTTGAGCATTAGCAACATGCTCATTGCTGTTTCCAACCGGGTTCTCTTGCACGTTCTCCATACCCAACCTTGTAAGGTGTTGAGCCCACTCTGTTTCTCTCCTTGCTCTTATACCACAGTTTAGAAGGTGGATGTCATCCCTTGGCGCAATAAGAGTGTCGTTGCCTCGAGAACGCAAGTTCATGCACCTACAAGAGAGAGCTAGATAGAGAGATTAGTAAACAAAAGAGAAATAAAAGCTTAATCTCAAGAAGAAGTAAAATCCTAATGTTGAAAGCTAAACCTAATTGGCAACGGCGCCAAATTGATACAAGACTTTTTGGGTATTTGAGATCAATTACTCAATATACAATGTAGTATATGAGATATCAATCCAATGGGTTTGATTCAATGCACCAAGAATGCATAAGACTTCTTAAGTTAAGCAAACAAGTGTGATTTGGTTTTCTAACAATCCTAAATGATTTAAATTAAATGAGCAAGTAATAAGCAATGTTAAACGAGATTTAAGAAATCAATAAAGGCAAGCTCTTGGATGAGGTTATTGACTTTGGGGACTTCAATGATCAACCTATAATGTCATTTCACACAATCAAGCAATTTCCCTTAGCCTAGAACACTTAAACAAGATTAATCCACTCTCATGGCCTTAATCACTTTGCTAATTAACTAATCAAGAACAAACTCTCATTTGTGAGAAGTTAATCAACAAGCATTAATCATAATTTCCAATAGCCCTAATACTCCTTACACAACTACTCTCATAGGTTAAGCAAGTAAAATCTCTTATTTAGCTCTTTGGGGAATTTCATCGAACACTTTGTGTGCATGAAATTCCCTATGATCTAGATTAACTCTCTCAAGCCTAATCTAGTATTATGAACACTAAATAAGAGAGGAAAGATGTAAAATAAGCACTAGACATCATAGATCAATCACTAAATTCCCCTAATCTACCTCATCCATTAGCTCTAAAAAGAACTACTCACTTATCATGAAGAACACACCAAATCTCATGAAAGAGGTGTTGTTAATCATGATTAGAGAATATAAAGATGAAAGATTAGAGAAGATTAAGAAACTAAAACTTAGATTGCATCAATAAAATCAAGATCTCTCTTACAAAGTACTTAGAACACTTAGGGAAAGGTTTTAGCATAAGAAAAGAGATAATCCCTAGAAAATTATGTTTAGAGTATTTATAATAAAAGAGTGGGCAGATCGGGTCGACCCGGGACAAACCGGGTACCGACCCGGTTGAAGTGGGTCGTGATAGGTGGTGGTCACACCGCTCGGCCACCGGACGGTGCAACAAGCCGGTGTAAGTGCTGGGTTTTTGCACCAGTCCGTTGCATGGTTTTGTGGTCGGTCGGTGTGGGAGTTTTCTTCAGCCGAGGAGGTGTGCACCGGACGCAACGGGACGGTGTAAAACTTGCCACAGGTCGGTGCTTAGCTTCTGACCGGACACCGCTTTGTTGCACCGGTCTGTGGTTGGTCGGTGTAGGCTCCTTCTTCAGCCAAGCAGCAAGCACACCGGACGCAACGGGTCGGTGTAGAAACTGCCACAAGTCGGTGCTTAGCTTCTGGCCGGACACCGCTTTGTTGCACCGGTCTGTGGTTGGTCGGTGTAGATCGTGTCCAAGCCTCCTTTCTCCTCATCTCTTCTCTTTCGTTCCACACTCGAACGGTCTCAACTCTATTGCTTCTAAATGTCTTCAAAGTACCTAAAATACATCCCAAAACATGCACGACACACTAGGACCTAGACACAAACATCATAAATCTAATAAAAATCGGAAAGCTTACAAAAACCATGATTACGCATGAACAAGACTCGAAATGCTTAACTAAAATGCATGCTAGAGTGTGTAAATTATGAGGATATCAAGACACCTCGGGTGAACCCTTCCTTCTCTTATGCTCCATCACTCCAAACTTCCTCAAATGTTTCCAAAACACCTAGAAACAATCTAAATGCATGCAAGACTCACTAGGACCTAATGCAAACATCTAATACTCTAATTTAGACCAAAATGCTATAAAAACTATGAAACACACATGCATGAGACCCGAAACACTAAATAATATGCATGCTAAAACGGGTAAAATATGGGAATATCAGTCTTTCGTTCTTAGGTGCATGAACACTAGGAGAACTCCTAGAGAAACTGTACCGCAACTAGACAATATCGACTGACACGAGAGAGAACTCTGAAGACTCAAAAGAACGCTAAGGATGGCCGAATTGCTGAAAATCCGAGATGACAACTTCTTGTCGATCATGATGCACTGAGGAACGATGCTCAAGGAAACCCACCGATTCCTTCTAATGGCAAGAACGCCAACCGTCCTGTCTTACTCGCTAATCCTCCAAGGAGACAAGCGCGTAACCGCATCATTGCTGATTTTGATGCACCATCAATTCAACTTACTTTACCTCATAGGAACGATTTTGAGATCAAACCTCAAATCATTGCTTTGATAAAGCAAAACCAATTTCATGGAGTTACTACCGAGCACCCGATGGAGCATATCGAGTTGTTCGAAGAGATTTGTAGCACGACGAGAACAAACTAAGTTCCCGCCGATTATGTGAAGTGTAAGCTTTTTCCTTTTTCTTTAGCCGATAAAGCTCACCGTTGGTTGAAATCTTTGCCCGCATGATCTATCACTAATTGGGAAGAGTGCAAAGCCGCCTTTCTAAACCATTTCTACACCAAGTCGAGATCCAACTCATTGAGAAACAAAATCCAAAGTTTTCATCAACAATCGGTGGAATCTTTCTATGAAGCGTGGAAACGTTTCAAGGAGTATGAGAGAGATTGCCCTCACCACGGTTTTTCCGGTCCGAATTTGCTCAACACTTTCTACCGAGGCTTATTACCAAATATCAACTTTCTCTCGATGCGGCTAGCAATGGAGACCTTTCGACAAAGACCATCAACCAAAGAAGAGCCCTCATCGAGAATCTTGCTATGGCTAATAGCAATAATTCTCCCGACTATGATAGATCGACTAGATCGAATGTATCAGAATCCAAGGAGATAGTCGAGCTAAAGAATATGATGAATCAACTTCTTAAGAACCAAAATCGCCAAGTGCACGCTTGCAAAAGCTACTGTTGGAGCTGAATATGATGTTTATTACGAACCCGATAACAACGGTTCGTATTCTCAAGAAGAAGAAGTTAACTATGTCGGAGCACAAAATTCTTCCCAAAGCCGCTTCAACAACGGATTCAACAACAACTTCTGCAACGCCAATTTCAACAACCTCTCGTATCAAAACTCGAATGTGGAGAACTCCCAAGACCAGCTCTATCCTCAACAATCAAAGCCTTTTCAAAACCGGTTCCAAAATGGGAACTTCCAACCACGACCACCTTTCAACGCCCAAGCCGCTACTTACAACAACTCAAACACGCAGCAACAAGGTATGTTTAACACTCAACTTGCTGCCCAAATAGCGAAGCTTGAGCAATCGATTCAACTACTCGCTCAAAGCAACGAGATGACAGCGAAAGATTTTAACATAAAAGTATATTGTATGTACAATGTCAAGTCTCTCAAACCGCGTACCCATGTTAAGAAGTTGGATATGCAAGTCTCTCAAACCGCGGACTCATCTAAGAGACCGAACGAAGCTTTGCCCGGAAGAGTAGAAGATAACCCGAAGAGATTTTGCAACGTGATTTCTACCGTGCCCAAAAAGGAAGTCAACGATGAGACGAAGCATGGAGAATCTTCAAAATTCGTCCCACTCTATGGAAGAGCCAATACCGAATCCAACACGGTTCGAGAACCACCATTTGAGGTACCAAAACAAACATTGTTTCAAAGGCTAAGAAAAGTCGATGATCCGGGACGTTTTTCTTTCTCTTGCTCGATTTCCGGAAATTTTTTTTGTAGATTGTCTATGTTATTCGGGAGCAAACGTCAACATCATATGAGCTAAACCCTAAGGTTTTTCTTAATTTAACTAAATCTATGTCAATGATAGCTAGAAATTGTTAGAAAACTTGAGATTGAACTTATAGAATGTTTAGATTTCAATTTTAGCGCTTGATTATTATGAATTTGAGATTTTTGGAATTTGAAAATTTCGAGCTTAAATAAAAAACGAAATTGGAGAGTAATTTTGATTAATTTGGCCAAGTTGATATGCTCAAATTAATACCCTATAAGTACTAAAGCAGTTGTTATAGTATATGTATGGGTCGAACACAAGAACTCTAGATATCACGCAATAGATTATATATATTCGAATTAAGCTAAACCAAAAGATGTAATTGAAAGCAAGTGCGTAAATTAAACAAGTTGTGAGTCAATTGGAAAGAAGATAGGCTCAAGGTATTTCTCAGGAATTCAATGAATGTAGATAAAATAACTAACAGGATTCAGATTTAGCGCGGTTCTTGAACTCAAATCACTAAAGTATAGCTAACCAACTCTCGTTGCGAAAACTATCTAAGTCTAAATCCTAGAATTCCAAATCTCTTTGCGAATCCTAAAGTCTAAACCAATTTTTAGTTCAAGTTTGATTTGTTCACAAAACAACTAAACCAAATCTCTTTGCGAATAGTTATTTTGCTCACCCTAGGTTCTATCAGGTAATTAATCGCACTCTCGTGCCTAATCAATTATCCTAAGATCTAAGTTCCAGATTCGTCAACCTAGAATTAGCTATGAGAACAACCTATGGCGAAGAACTAATTTAGATGGTGAATCCTAATTAACTAATTAACCTAACATTCAGAGAAAATCGTTATGAGAACCCTGAACCTAACAGTGGATCTACTCAGACATGGAGATTGAAACAAACAACATGATTGAATAAATCATCAAATAAATCAATAAGAAACAGGAGTTCAGAGTTTTCTCTCCAAAAACACAGAGTAGAATAAAGCTTAATCAAGTGTTGAATAAAGCGTAGCCTCCACAATGGCTAAAAAACATAATTATAATGCTAAAACACGTTTTGGGGCTTATTGTAATAATTAAAGACTTCTGGACTAAGATGCAAACTCTCCAGACTTGTAAAAAGTCGAGTTTCCTGTTTTCCCGAGAAGTATCGATCGACACTAGGTAGTATCGGTCGATACTCATCCTCTGTGTCGACTCTTCTGCTCGCCATACTGGACTGTCTTTACGAAAACTGGCATAAATTTTGATCGCACCGTTGGAATGGCCTCAAAACTTCTCAATATGATCCATGGGGTGTTCATGAGGAAGACTATGAAAAGGGTGTTGACCCACAAGAGTGAAGTATGCAGGTTTCAGCTCAAAGTCATTCCTCTGGAAAGCAGGTGGACGAATCGCTGATCGATTGGCATAGAACTGATCAGGCCTATTATACTCTACAATTGTCCTACCACGATCAACCACATTATTCCCAACATTCACAACAGCTGGAGGGACAATGATGTTTCCATCTCCATCAAGTCGTTGCCCTCTCTCATTGCACAATTGACCCTCTCGGTCTCTCAAAGCTCCAGCATCATCACGAACCAAAATTATTGGATTGTTCATCTCTGCTGTCCTCTTTGTTCTCATGTTTGTGCATTCCAAAAGTGCTAGTTGCTCGTTTGACAGATCAACTAGCTGAGTGTTCATGTTTCTCCTGGTTTCTCGATTAGGCATGCAACCTGAAACACAAAATATCAAAAACGTAAGTAACCGAAAAAAAAAAACAAAAAAAAAACGCGATGAGTGTCGACCGCACTACAAGAAAAATGGGCATGGATAGCACATTAGGATAGCACGATTTCTGTAACTGCTATTAAAGAAGATTTGTTGGGTTCGGGTACTCTATTATAGCATTTTAAACACGCTAAGCCAAAACAAAAAAATAATTTTTGGACCCTAATTTATGTGACACGGCGCCAAACACTTAGCAAACTTTGGTTTTGGGGGGAATAATTTTTTTTTTTCATTTCATTTTAAGTTTTTTTTCCTCTCTTCCTCCTCACAAAACACATTCTCTCACGCGTCTCTTTGTGATTTCACCCTAAACAAACAGCGCCTTCACTCCAAATCTTCCATTCCCGAGCTTGGTATCGGCAGCCGATGGCTTGGATACCAGCGGCTCAGTTCACGCCTAGGGTTCGAACTGGCTGGCTCTTTTCTGACGTTTTTTGGGCTTTAGATGGAGAAGCGGATCTGTATAAGGGTTTGCTTCATCCTATCGATTTCTCACTTTATTGCTGATAACTCTTTCGCGTATTGAAAACCCCTTCTCTTGCTTTTTATGATTTCAACAGGTGAAGATGTGGCGGATCCAGATGTGGTGGTTCGCAAGCGGGCCATGACGAAGGGATGGCAAAAGGCTCTTTTTGAATCTCCGAGGAATCACAGGAGATCGAGGCGGAGGACCAAAGGGACTGACCTAAGAAATCATTGGAAGGCTTTTGTTGATTCAATCTGGGACTCCTCAGCTTATCTATTACAGATATGTCTATTCAAACTGGGATTCCTCTCTCTCTCTCTTTCTCTCTCTCTTAAAGCTGAGTTTCTGCAATTTGAGATTTTGAGTAGGATTGTTATTTGCTATGTTAACGTTGTTGTCAATTCGGCGAGATTGAAACGAATTTCACCCTCGATGCAGGTTTTGGTACTGTAGCAGCGGCGAATGGCTCGGGGAACAAAGAAATCAGAGGAATTGAAGTGAAAGGTTGGAGCTGATAGGTATTTCTTTGTGATGGATACTTTATTTGCTTGTATATTTTGGTTTTAATGAAATAATGGAGTTTTCATACTCGCTTTATATTTCACATAGGCTTGGAGTTCCTGCATCAACCACTGAAGAAGAGGCAAAGGAGAAAGCTTGGGTTGCCACGTTCCTGCACGTGCACTTGCTACACTTCATTCACATCCTGTTGTAAGATCTTATAGCTATAACCTCATTTTTTTCTTGCGTTATTAATATGAAGCTAGATCTATGTGATGGTGTGAAATCGAAAATTTGAACTTGTTAGACTCCTATATTACTCGGTCTTGTGAACATATCTATTTACTGCTAAACAAATGCAATAAGGCATGGTTCATAGGGTTTGTGAGCTTGTTGGTCGTGATCTCTCTAACAAACTTGAATTCAATTGGATAAGATCCAAAAGGCATACCCAACAATCTCATGCATTATATCCAACAAGTGGCGGTTGGAAGATTACATGAACTCAATGTATTTGGACATGACTATCCTTTTAGCTTTTTATCTTTCTGTGTCAGTTTTCGTATGTCTTCCCTTGGGTCTATAACTCAGTAGTCTAATGTGACAGGCAAAAGTCATTGACAATATCAACTTCCGGAATTTCTTGGAGCTAGTACCTGAAGTGAGGGAACTTAACAAAGATTTTTATTCAAGGTACATGTTTCCTAGCAAACAGGTTTCTAATAACGGAACCCTATTCGAAACAGATCCTATTTCTTCTTAGCTAACATAAAAATAAACAATCTTAATAGGTTAGTTTCGTTAAAGAGATTGTTTTCTCTTCTAATGTTTTGGCACATGTGGTGAAGATCAAAAGTGCAACAGTGTGGATGTCATCTTCTGAGATCAAGACTATGGAAGATGCACTTGGTACATCTATTGCATGGCCAGAGGACAAAGTGGTAATGTGCTGAAGTCGGTTGGACGTGTTGCTCGTTAGTTCTTTTTTTCTTTGATTCCAAGACATGGTTGCTATGTTAAAACTTCTGTCTGTGTTGCTACTTTGGTTGTGTATTGTACTTGTGGGTTTCGTTAATTATGAATCATCTTCAGTTTCAATATTTTTGTTAATATGATTCATAATTCAGGTACCAAATAGAATAAAAATTAGGCATGAACAACATGCCAAAAGTGAAATAGCTCCAACAATGATATGTCTAAAAAGAGAGCAAAATATTAGAGCCACTAGAACAAATGAAATGGCAAGAGTCTAGTGTCACAATAAATATTAAAAGAGCACAATAATAGAGCCACCATAAAATAAAAAATGGCAATAAAAAGATGTTATTATAAAATGTATAACAGCAACGAAAATCGTGCTATTATATATCACCATTTAATAGTAGGATAACTTTTCGCTATTGTAAGTGGGGGGTCTAAGATAGCACCTCATATCACGGCCAACATTAAAACGCTGTAATATATATATAATAGCGTTTCCACGACGCTATCAATGTGCATTTTTCTTGTAGTGCCGATACCACTAGGGTGTCGATCGATACTCAACGATTTAGTCGAAATTCTTAGCTAAAATCTAATGGCGAAATTGAGTCCCCGGCAACGGCGCCAAATTTGATATGCTCAAATTAATACCCTATAAGTACTAAAACAGTTGTTGTAGTATATGTAGGGGTCGAACACAAGAACTCTAGATATCACGCAATAGATTATATAGATTCGAATTAAGCTAAACCAAAAAATGTAATTGAAAACAAGTGCGTAAATTAAACAAGTTGTGAGTCAATTGGAAAGAAGATAGGCTCAAGGTATTTCTCAGGAATTCAATGAATGTAGATAAACTAACTAACATGATTCAGATTTAGCGCGGTTCTTGAACTCAAATCACTAAAGTATAGCTAACCAACTCTCGTTGCGAAAACTATCTAAGTCTAAATCCTAGAATTCCAAATCTCTTTGCGAATCCTAAAGTCTAAACCAGCTTTTAGTTCAAGTTTGATTTGTTCACAAAACAACTAAACNATGGTGAATCCTAATTAACTAATTAACCTAACATTCAGAGAAAATCGTTATGAGAACCCTGAACCTAACAGTAGATCTACTCAGACATGGAGATTGAAACAAACAACATGATTGAATAAATCATCAAATAAATCAATAAGAAACAGGAGTTCAGAGTTTTCTCTCCAAAAACCCAGAGTATAATAAAGCTTAATCAAGTGTTGAATAAAGCGTAGCCTCCACAATGGCTAAAAAACCTAATTATAATGCTAAAACACGTTATGGGGCTTATTGTAATAATTAAAGATTTCTTGACTAAGATGCAAACTCTCCAGACTTGTAAAAAGTTGAGTTTCCTGTTTTCCCGAGCAGTATCGATCAACACTAGGTAGTATCAGTCGATACTCATCCTCTGTGTCGACTCTTCTGTTCGCCAGACTGGACTGTCTTCACGAAAACTGGCATAACTTTTGATCGCACCGTTGGAATGGCCTCAAACCACTTCCAAATGAAAGCTAAACTCTTGTGTCCAAATTGGAGCTCAATCCATCGGTGGGAAGTTCTTCAACGAATGCCAAACTTCTGACGTCTCTGCATGACTCTGCATCTCCATATGCTCCAAATGCTCCACAATGCTTTAATATCTCCAATTAAGCTTCAAACGTACCTAAACCTGTAAAAGACTCGAGAAGACTCCATAAATAGGACCTATATCATGGTCTAAAAGGGGTAACAATTAGTATACGGTAATTTACTGAAATTGCATGAAGATGAGTTTAAGACCTATTTTAGAAAAAAATTATTCAAGTGCGTCACAAACCCGAAATTAATGAGTATCATCTCGATTTGCTAGATTTATGTTTGATTTTACTCGTTTGTTTATTGAATGTGTCTCTTGATACTCGATTTAGTATCCTCGCGCATTGAAACCTTTCAATCACAATCATATTCATATTTTTGCTGAGGTTTGTTTTCTATTTTGTAGGAACATGGACCATGCGAGATCTCGCATAACACGCTCTAAGAAGAGCGGATTCGTAGAAGAGCGCATAACACGCTCTAATTCCACATCAAGGGACTTGGTTCGATCTCATGCAATTTTCACAAGAGCGCACTATCTCTCGCGCTTCACTCGACCCCGACAGATTTGGCTACAAATTCTGCCCAAACGTCGGTGAGTCCTACTTTTTTTTCTTACCTTCTAACTCTGTCCATAGACTCTAAGATGGAGCAGTACCTAGATGGATACCGGAGACGATAGACTATGTACCTGCTGTCCTACGACTACCATACACCATCGGCGAGTTTTTAGTGGCCAAGGCCAACTGAGACGCAGTTGTAGAGCGTACTCGACTACTACTACAATAACAGGCCCGTGCACCATCCGCTCCCGCAAGCTCCTCACACGCGCACAGACCAGAATACACAGCCATGGAGAAGAAGCTAGAATGACAAGAGAGACGATACAAGCGTGTGATACGCTTCCTCGAGGAGAACCACTAGTTCGAAGGTAACCTGTCTGACTCAGAGACAGATGGCTCAGGTGACGCCTAGCCATGCATTTCACCACCACGGTTCAATCGATGTTCTTCCCTTTTCACTTTTATTTTTATTTTTGAACTCTTTTATTTATTTTGCTATTTTATTTTCATGTCTTTCCATCTTTTCACCAACTTTTTCACACTAGGGACAGTGTGATTTAAGTCTAGGGAGGATGTTTATCCGTTACTAATCTATTTTCTTTTCTTTGAATCTTTTTATCTTATTTTTCGCTTCAATTTTTAAAAAAATTCTTGTAATCTTTTTATTAATTATTTTCAGGAACATAAGAACAAAATCTATGATGATTTAGACTTGTGTGCTTCTACGCTATCTCATCGTGCCAGCTCTTTTGTGGTTTGGTACTAGACTAGGCGGTAGCTAGAGTGCTTGCAATGCGACATCATCAGAGGATTTCGACCCATAGAGATTCTTTCTGACAAGATATACTAGCTCACTTTATTTGAACTTAATCTAAATTTATTTTTCTTATCAAAGGTTTTAGGCGAGACAACGAATCATACATCTAGGACATCTTTTCCTTTTTACCACTCTTTGTTGTCCTAGATGGCCACTTTATCTTTAGCTGGTACCACACCCCAAACTGTAGCCATCATTTTCGAACCTCACTCTTGCCTCTCTTGTTGTCTTTTGTGCAGATATGCGCAAAAACGCTGGAGAGGGAGGAACGACACAGTTTTCAGTCACTCGAGAAGACAGAAGACGAGATGGATTCTGTTATGGAGGTAACAACAAATCAAGCTTAAAAGTTGCCTTGGAAATCTTTTAGCACTGGTAATTTTCGTCATCCCTAAGACTCCCGCTTAAAGGCATTTCCCCTTTCCAAAAAAAAAAGTAAAAAAAATAATAAAATAAACCGAAAGGAAAGGAAACAAAAGCCTAAAGAGTCTTAGGTAGTTGACATTTTTCTTACCAAGGCAACCATGTTTTGTTTGTAAGGAGTGAGAACCATTTCCCAGAGAAAAATCTAAGTCCAGGGGAAAAGCATAAAAGTTCCGTCAAAGGCAGAAAAGTCCCGAAAAAGAAAGAAATCGCAACTACACTTATGCGAGTAGGAAGTGAGTGAAACTATGGATATCAACAGATCCATCTTCTTTTGCTGTTTTGCATAATATCTAGCATCCTCCGGCGGAAATACGGTAACCCAAAACACTTTTAACCTCACCTCTAAATGCCCTTAATGCCTAGCCTCGATTGTCTTGGTTAGTATTTTGATAAGAATCACGCAACCCTTAATGAATGTTAAGAGCTAGTTGACTGAAAGTTAGGGTTCGAATGGTTAGATTTTCGCATGACGGATACCGTGGAGTTTTTCGGTTTCGAGCTCGTTTTTGGAGGATTTTCATCCTCCTCGGGCTTGGTGATATCCGCTTCTTCGGAGTTCGCTTTTTCTGCCAATAGTTTGGCTACAGTTCGGCGCTCTTATGTGGAGTGTCCTCTTTTCTTATGGTGCGTATGACACAATCGGAATGGTTACCGATGTGTGGGTTTACCCTTTTACTAGGCTGCAAGATTACAACATGTGTAATAGTATTTAGGGATCGAATCCACGGGGTGACGTTGTCTAATTTCTAACGATTTCTAAGTTGTGTCTAGACGTAAACTAACTTTTGGGGGTTTTGTTTGTCACGATTGTAGCTAGAAAAATAAACTAAATTAAACGATGAAATAAAACAGAAAGTAAGCAAGCAAATGATTAAAACGAGGTTGTAAAACAATTAAACGAAATGTTGGGCAACGGGTATTCTCTAGGGTTCAAGGCCGATTTCTACTAAGACTTTGCCAAGATTCCTAAAGCGACCTTTTGTCGTCTTTGGATTCTTGAACTTGGAACACAGACACTATGTGTAGTCTATTTTCGTACACCCTACACACCTACAACTTTAATATTCGACTGGTAGCTTTCAACTCCGCCCCCGCAAAAAGTTAGTGATTATACTCAAAAATCGTTAACGCTCACAACCCCTCCACAAGTATACTTTCGAAATCTTGTGACGGTTTTGCTCGTTTACCCTAGGTCAAGCATATGGATCCAGTACTTTTGTAGTTCTAAAAATACCTAAGTTCAGTTGCAAGGAGATCAATCAAGCAAACATGCATTCAGAGAAAGGATAAAACGAAGATCCCTAATCGGTATCCTAGTCTAAAAACTTAATAAGAAATCGAACCATGAGAGCCCCTTCGAAACCTTATACCCAACAAAAGAACTACTCAGTCATAGATGAGGTAAACATAATCAATAAATTGAAAAGAAAACAGTAAAGAAAAGGTATGAAGAAATCTTCTCTATCGAAGAACTCGAGACGAGAATCCTCGCTCCAAACCGAAGAACAAAGTTGCAAGAGTATTGCTTCTGCCTCAAAGCGTGAAAGAAAAAGTGTCTAATGATGTGTGTCTGTCGTAAAAGACCTACAAACAAGAATTTATAGTCTTCACTTCATTTAGGGTTTAATGTGAAAAGACAGAATTTACATTGGGTGAAGAAACGAGCTGTTTTGGTCGCAACAGGGCTTGGCCGCGGGTGCATAGCTTCTGGCCGTGGCGAACAGGTGTTTGGGCGCGGGTCGAGCTCCTCCAGGCGCGGCGAAGTGAAGCTTGGCCGCGGGTCGGGACTCTCCTGCCGCGGTGGTCTTCTCTTCAGGGCAGCTTCATCTGCCTTCAGTGCTTCATGTATAATTAAGGATCCAACCATTGGATCGTCTCCAATCCAATTGCATTTGAAAGATGGTTGTATCTACTTTGTTGTGTCCAAATATGGTGATGATGAGACGATGAGAAGGTCTTCTTTGATTGCAAGACTTCTAACGGTCCAAGTTTATCCAAAAAAGTACTTTTGTTCCGAAATGCACTCTCTTATTCCAAGTTACCTGAAATGTCTTTCAAAACACTAAAACATGGAAATCACTTGAAAACCATTGAAAACAGAGTTAAAACACCTGCAAAAGATATTAAAATGATCCATAAAAATGGTCAAAAACCGGTGTTATCAGCGTACAAAATTCGGTTGCATCAAAGTTAGATTTCCTGCCTTCTGGCGAGCTGTCAATAGCGAAGGAGTGTAGTCCTTTGCTTGATGGCTCTTTTTTAATTACTCTTTAAGTAAAAGCGCCTCGTGCCGTTGGCATGCATGCTTGGAACTGCTGTTCCAAATCCTTTCTTTCTTCCTCGTAGCTTTTAAATGAGGAGGCTCGATGTAATGCATCGTCGAGTGATATAGGACGGCAGACTATTAGTTTTTGTTTGAAATCGGCGGAGAATCATAGTCCTTGCTTTAGGGCAGACAATGCTGCTCCTTCGTTAAGGTCGGCGATTCTGGCCATAATTTCTTTGAATCTAGTTATGTAGAATCGCAGCGATTCCTGGGTCTTTTTGGGAGGAGGTTTTTTTTTTACATTATGCTCCCGATTAGTTGTTCGGATTCTTAAATCGTGTGAGCTCTTGTCAGAATGCAGCTAGATCTCTTTTGTTTGATCTACTCGTGCTAGGATAACTCGTTGTTCTTGGGTTTTTTTAACCAGGAAGGTCAGCATCCATCGGAATTTGCCCATGTCTTATGTAGCAACGTTTGGGAGACGTGGCGAATTAGATTGATTGCAAGCTAGCAGACAGCTCGCGGAGCTCTGGCGGACAGCTCGCAGAGCGCTGGCGGACAGCTCGCGGAGCGCTGGCGGACAGCTCGCGGAGCGCTGGCGGACAGCTCGCGGGGCGCTGGCGGACAGCTCGCGGGGCGCTGGCGGACAGTTCGCGGGGTGCTGGCGGATAGCTCGCGGAGTGCTGGCGGACAGCTCGTGGAGTGCTGGCGGAGTGCTGGAGGATTCATCCTTGAATCTGCGCGCTGTTGCAGCAAAATAGGGTTTGTGGCTGCAGAGTCTTTGGGTTAAAGGATTTGACTGACCGAGATCTGCTGAGTTCTCTAACCCGATCTTTGATTTGGAGGATTCCAATGATTTCATATCCATTTCGTTCTAAAAGGCTTAGATCGGGCTCTGGAGTCAGAAATTCTTTGATATCTTCCCTCACAGACGGCGCCAAAATGTGGATCCTAAAATCTATATTCAAGAATTTGTAGTGATTTGGAAATAGAGTAAAGATGGACAAGAATCTCGTATGAGCACAACAATGTAAACAAGACGAAATTCGACGAATTGGACTATAATGATCGAATAGAGAGATCTCGGAAGAGATAAGAATTGTGGTTGAACTCATGGATTGAACTGTCTACGTACCCGTTAAATGATGAAGCCATAACGTAGTTCAATTTTCTGTTATCTCAAACGAGATATAATCGTGAGTAAAAATAGCAAGCTTGGAGAGCATATAATCAACTAAAGTCTGTGTGATCTTATTAGATCAAAGATCGTCCGATATCTCACAGATCGTTTGGAAGAGTTTTGTTCTTAATCAAATAATATATTTGATTAGGATTGTAGAATGTGTATTGTTTTTTTGTATTTAACTCTCGTTGAGTTGGCCCCCCCTTTGTGTAGAGAGTTTTTGTCCTTTATAGGAGTTTATCTTCACGTTCTTTGTGATTGGACATGCTCCACATATTTTTCTTTGACTTATTCTCTTCTCATCACGTGTCCAAGGATCACGGAAGATCTAAGACCAAGTCCTCATATGTGATATTTGACTTTGTTGAATACTTTTGCTTCGTAAAAGTATTTGGACTTTGTGGGCCGGCCGGGTTTAGGCGGGCCGGGTTTTGTGTCAAAACCAACAATATCCCAGTTGCAACGGGAATGGCATGGAGAGTAGAACAAGAAGCTCTACAAAACAAATCACACTCTGTATTCTATGTTTTAAAGGCGTTACTTTCTTCGTGGTTTCGAGAGTTTTACCTTTGTCTTTAATATTCCATTTTGTGTTTGTTGTTGTCTTTCCTTTTTGAAAATTTGTTTTCGGTAGTGTCTTGTACTCGCTGGCTCTATTTCCGGGGAATTTTCGTTTTGCGTGGTTTGTTTTGTACCAAATTTGTATGGCTCATTCCTTTGTTTAATAAAATCTAAGAATAAAGTGTTAAAAAAAAAATAAATAAATAAATAAAAAAAGGAAGGCATTACTTACTTACTCTGGCCAAAAAGAAATCTGAATTTTGCGTTAACTTGGTCGAATTACTTCAACTATTAGTCAAACTTAATACTTTGTTACAAAATATTAAGTTTTGACTAATGGTGAAACTAATTCTACCAATGCAAAGTTGGAGATATATTTGACTGATAAAGTTGGAGAATTCTTTTGATTAAAACGTTAAGTTAGGAATTTTTATTTATTTTTTACTATTATCCATTTGATGAATTAATATTTACCGGGAGGAAAACAAAAACTATAAAAGAGTGATTTATTACAGAAAAAAACACTTTGTATAACTCTCGTATATAAAAAATAGGTATTATAATTGTGCTAAATATATTTATTTTGTTTCTCTCTCGAAAGCCTACTGCCATTTGTGATGTAGAACCCATGATTGATATGTATATGTTTTTTTTTTCTTTAATATGTTTAGAATTTGTTGTTTTGCTTCGCATGTATTTCTTGTGAATTCTGGGTGTTTCAATCCTTTAAAAAAAAAAAAAAACGAAAAAAAACTCTCGTACATGTCACACAAACAAAGGGTTGACGAGTGGCTATTTTTTGGGGTAACAAAGAAAAATCATTTACTAAGAAAATTATAAAAACACACTGATAAAATAATTGTGATTTTTTTTTTTAACAATTCGTAGAAAAGAAAAAGAAAATCGACCTTTCATTTAATAGATCAACTCTAAAGTCAATAGATATTTGATATTTCAAATGCAAACAAGAAGACCAAGAATTTAAAGCCGAAAATGAATATTATCGTGTAAATAACGTTCACACATTTAACACAAAACATGTCTGAAAGCTTCAAAATTAAATTTCTCAAATATATGTACAAAAAAATTTATAAGAAAGAAGAAGAAAAAGAACACAAAACAGTGCTTTAGAGAGAGATGAGAAGTGTACCAAACTACCACCATTCTTACACCTTCGCCTTCATCTTCTTAGTCTTAATTCTGTTTCATGCTTTCTCTATCTCTGCAAACACTTTGTCGGCTACAAAATCTATCACTATCTCAAGCAACAAAACCATTATATCTCCCAATGAAATCTTCGAGCTCGGTTTCTTCAATCCATTAAGTTCTCGTTGGTATCTAGGGATTTGGTACAAGAAAATCTCTACAAGAACCTACGTGTGGGTTGCGAACAGAGACAATCCTCTCTCTAGTTCCATCGGAACTCTCAAAATCTCTGACAATAATCTTGTCATTTTTGATCAATTCGATACACATGTTTGGTCGACGAATTTAACCGGAGGAGTTGTGAGCTCTACTATGGTTGCAGAGCTTCTCGATAATGGTAATCTCGTGCTCAGAGACTCCAACAATAACGATCCAGCAAGATTTTTGTGGCAGAGTTTTGATTTTCCGACAGATACTTTACTTCCGGAAATGAAACTGGGTTGGGATCTCAAAACCGGAATCAACAGATTCTTGAGATCCTGGAAAACTCCAGATGATCCGTCAAGCGGCGATTTCACGACAAAAATCGAAACCAGAGGATTCCCTGAGGGTTACGTATACAACAGAGAGTCCATATTGTACAGGATCGGTCCGTGGAACGGAATACGATTTAGCGGCATACCGGAGATGAAACCAATTGATTACTTGGTTTTTAACTTCACAGCAAGTAATGAAGAAGTGGCGTACTCATACCGAATGACCAAAACCAACGTTTTCTCAAGATTAAGCCTAAGCTCCGCAGGATTATTAGAACGATTCACTTGGATTGAGACAGCACAGAGTTGGAAACTATTATGGTTCACACCAAGGGACCTATGCAATAACTACAAAGAGTGTGGGAATTACGGTTATTGCGATTCGAACACTTCACCGGTTTGTAATTGTATCAAAGGGTTTGTGCCGAGGAATGAGCAAACGTGGGCGTTGAGAGATGATTCCGCTGGTTGCGTGAGGAAGACGAAGCTGAGCTGTGACAGTAGAGATGGGTTTGTGCGGTTGAAAAAGTTGAAATTGCCGGATACAACGGCTACAATTGTGGACAGAGGAATTGGGGTGAAAGAATGTGAAGAGAGGTGTCTAAAAGATTGTAATTGCACGGCGTTTGCTAATACGGATATCCGTAATGGCGGGTCAGGTTGTGTGATTTGGACTGGAGAGATTTTGGATATCCGAAAGTTTGATATGGGAGGTCAGGATCTTTTCGTTAGGCTAGCCGCCGCTGATCTCGGTTAGTTCTTTCTCCTTTGCATTTTTAAAGGGTTTTTGGTTTTTTTGGTTAACTAAGAGGTTTTGAGCCAAAATCCATACATTCTCTCGTACTACGGACCAACTCATATAATATGGTGACTATGGTCCCTTCCCAAGCACAGTTTAAACTCCCGGATCTGGATCTAAACACTTTTTGGTCAACCAAATATATTGCTGATGCTTGATTTTTTTTAGGTTTATTTAAAAAAAGTTGAATATCGAGAAGATGGCTAAAGTTAGTGTTAGAGATTTATAAATAATCTAAAGAGAAAAACGTTTTTAGACGGATTTTTAGTGTTGTTATTAACTAGGCTAGTGAAAATGCGTTTGTTTTTGTTTTTATTAACTTGGATACTGGTGTTGAATATTTTTTAACAGACTTTGAACAAAACCAAACGTTTTGTAGTTCTCTTTTACCTCCTTTCAAACTTCTTAAACTTGATTGAGATGTTGACGTATTAAGTAACTTTTATAGTTAAGAATTTCAAATTTAGTGAACTTTAATCATCTTAAAACTTGTGATGCGTGATGGTGCCTCGATTGTCGAGACTGTTATGTTTTAAATTTATAAACCCTAATTTTCTGCAAATGCACATATATGCGTTATAGGACTTAGGGGCCGAACCTCAAAGAATCTAAGCATGTCTGCATGAATCTAAAGCAGGTTAGAGGTGAGCTAAGACAAAAATGCTTTTGGAGAGTGTGTCACGATTTCTAAATGCAATAAAACGAAAAGCAAAACGGATGTAAACTATGATAATTAAGCGTTGGGTCTTCAGGGATATCGCATGGGTTCAGATTGATTCAAACAAGAACATTAACATTAGCATATTGATTTTAGCTCAAGTTCTGTAAAGTGGAAACATGGATGAATAGGCAACCTACTTTCGTAGCATCGATACCTATGTCTAACAACTTAACTACTTAGCTTTCGTTGGTAGCTACGAAATCAAACACGCAATTAGATCAAGTTCGTTTACGTTCACAAAGCTTTGTAACTATGCTTCGTATGTTATAGCATAAATGCTCGTCTAGGCTAGTTCAAGTTAATAAATTCAGCACTTTCGTAGTTTTATCTTCCTAAGATCAGTTACTAGTTCATGACTCCATGCAATAAGAACAAACATAGAACAAAATAACTTCTAAAAACGTATGGTTAAGAGACCTAAAGCAACATATTTATATGCTTCAACTCTTCTTGAGGTGTCTAGGGCTTTTCCTTGTGCGAAAAGGCATCGGATTTGAAGTAGACTTGCAAATTAAGCGGGCCTGCAACCGGGACAAGTTTGAGTCGGCCGCGACTTGAGAGAAGCTAGCTGCGGGCGCGACAGCTTCTGGCGCGGCCAGAGTAGTTTTGTGCTTGTTGGCTTCTGCACTTGCTTATCCTTTGAAATAGCTTGACATGATTTCAGTAAACTTCATGGTTCTTGAGATTGAACCGTTGAATAGTCCTCAAACCACTTGGATGTTAAAGATGGTTTGATCACTCGATCTTGTGTCTAAAATTGAGCTTGATCAGATGGTGTGAGAAGGTCTTCATCGGATCTCAAACTTATGATAGTCTAAATCTGTCCAAAAACGGGTTTTGCTCTAATTTCCAATGTTTTTGCTCTGATAATCTGAAAAGAGTATTGACACTACAAATATACTAAAATCATAATAAAAACCTTGAAAACCAAATGAAATACTTATTAAAGTGCTCAAATTGAAAATCGAATGTAAAAAGGGTAAAAATGCGGTTATATCAATGCGTCATATTAATTACATCGCTTAGCTTAGCAAAACTTTTGATTACTTTTTTTTCACAAAAACTTATATATATTTCAAGATTAGTATGGTTTAAAGCTAGATCCAATACCAAAAGAATTTATCTCTAAGTTTACCATTGTTTTGGATATAAAAGTCCAAAACCATGATTTTGTTTGGTTTTTCGTATATTTTTTTTTTTGACAACTATGTAGAAGATATATGACTCGTTTTTATTGCAGAGGACAACAGAACCAAAAATATAAAAATCATAGGTTCGAGTATAGGAGTGAGCATTTTGCTGCTTTTAAGTTTTATCATCTTTCGCTTTTGGAAAAGGAGGCACAAGCGATCAATAGCTATTCAAACACCTATTGGTAAATCAATAACTTTCATTTCCTTTATTTTTTTGTCTGTAAATTTTGGTAAATCAATTTTGATCAAGTGAGATTTTTTTATTTTTTCTTCCGGTATTATTTTTTCTATCTTAATGAAATAGTTGATCAAGTGAGAAGCCAAGATTCGCTAATGAACGAAGTGGTAATACCAAGCAGAAGACCCAAATCCAGAGAAAACAAAACAGAGAATCTAGAGCTTCCATTAATGGAGTTTGAAGCTGTTTCCATGGCAACAAACAATTTTTCAAATGCTAACAAGCTTGGACAAGGTGGTTTCGGTATTGTTTACAAGGTAAAAGTGAGTCAAAATCTATTCAAAATCAATCACTGCACAAGGTTTCATTGCATAGTCAAATGTGTGGTAATAGGGAAGGTTACTTGACGGGAAAGAAATCGCGGTAAAGAGACTATCGAGAATGTCTTTACAAGGGACCGATGAGTTCAAGAACGAGGTTAGACTAATTGCAAGACTTCAGCACATAAACCTCGTCCGCCTTCTTGGTTGTTGCGTCGATAAGGGCGAGAAGATGTTGATTTATGAGTACTTGGAGAATCTAAGCCTTGATTCTCATCTCTTTGGTTAGTGACTTAAAACAGCTTATGTTATATTAATGGAACATCTTTGAGAATAAGTTAACACGTTTTTGGTCAATTTGTAGACAAAACCCAGCGCTCTAACTTAAATTGGCAAAAGAGATTCGATATTACCAATGGTATTGCTAGAGGACTTCTATATCTTCACCAAGATTCACGGTTTAGGATTATCCATAGGGACTTGAAAGCAAGTAACGTCTTGCTTGATAAAAATATGACTCCGAAGATCTCAGATTTCGGGATGGCCAGGATATTTGGACGGGATGAGACAGAAGCTAATACGAGGAAGGTGGTCGGAACTTAGTAAGCAATCATTCTCCAAAACCACAGAGCTGTTTGTCTAAAATCCAAATAAAAAAGAAAATCTTATAACATGTGAGTTTAATCTATGTTATGCAGCGGCTACATGTCTCCAGAATATGCAATGGATGGGATATTCTCGATGAAATCAGATGTTTTCAGCTTTGGTGTCTTGCTTCTTGAGATTATAAGTGGCAAGAAAAATAATGGATTCTACAACTCAAACCGTGACCTTAATCTCCTCGGTTGTGTAAGCTGAATCTCTTGTATTTGATCTTGCTTTGCACTCATAATCTGATGATAAAACTAAAAGAAAGATTCGATCTTTATGGACAGGTGTGGAGGCATTGGAAGGAAGGAAACGCGCTAGATATTGTAGATCCGATCATCATAGATTCTTCATCATCAACGTTTCGGACACATGATATCATAAGATGTATACAAATTGGTCTCTTGTGTGTTCAGGAACGTGCTGAAGACAGACCATTGATGTCGTTAGTAATGGTGATGCTTGGAAGTGATACTACGGCTATTCCTCTGCCCAAACGGCCTGGTTTTTGCGTTGGGAGAAGACCTCTTGAAACTGATTCATCGTCAAGTACACAGCGCAATGATGAATGCACAGTGAACCAAATCACACTCTCGGTCATTGACGCTCGGTAATTTGAAAGTTTCCGAGCTAATCTGTTTATAAGCATAATAGTTTCTATGTACGTCGCAATAGCAAACTTCTACTACATCATTAGATAACTTGCTCTATGTAATTTAATTTACACGAAGATTTGCTACGTGATTCGCAGAATTTGGAAGGAGAAACATCCGTTACTTGTTTTCTCATTTCTTTGGAGTAACCTCGAATTCCCTATGAGAATTCGAAAAACGGGATTTCGTCTAGTAAACGGTCCAATCCAGATCCGAAACGGCAATATATGGCCCAAAATACTAAAAACGGATTGTTATTGAATACAACAGACAAGATGGAGTGATTAGACTAGAAATAGGAAGTAAAGGCTCCTAGAGGTGGAAGAAGAACATCCGTCACTTGTTTTCTAATTTCTTTGGAGTAACCTCGAATTCCCTATGAAAATTCGAAATACGGAATTTGGTCTAGAAACGATCCAATCCAGAACCGAAACGACAATATATGGCCTAAAATGCAAAAAAACGGACTGTTATTGAATAAAACAGACAAGATGGGGTGATTAGACTAGAAATGGGAATTAGAGGCTCGTAGAAGTGGAAAGAGAAACATCTATTATTTGTTTTCTCATTTCTTTGGAGTAACCTCCAATTCCCTAAGAGAATTCGAAAAACGAGGTTTCGTCTAGTAAACGGTCCAATCCAGATCCAAAACGGCAATATATGGCCTAAAATGCTACCGTTATTGAATAAGACAAACAAGATGGAGTGATTAGACTAGAAATATGAATTAGAGGCTCCTAGAGGTGGAAGGATAAACATTTGTTACTTGTTTTCTCATTTTTTGGAGTAACCTCGAATTCCCTATAAGAAATCTAAAAATGGGATTTCGTCTAGTAAACGGTCCAATCCAGATATGAAACGACAACTTATGGCCTAAAATTCTAAAAACGGACCGTTATTGAATAAGACAAACAAGATGGAGTGATTAGACTAGAAATAGGAATTAGAGGCTCCTTAAGGTGGAAGGAAAAGCATCCATTACTTGTTTTCTTATTTCTTTGGATCCGGAACGGCAATATATGGCCTAAAATGCTAAAAACGGGCCGTTATTGAATAAGAAAGACAAAATGGAGTGATTAGACTAGAAGTATGAATTAGAGGGTCCTATAGGTGGAAGGAGACGAACCCGTTACTTGTTTTCTCATTTTTTTGGAGTAACCTCGAATTCCCTATGAGAATTCAAAAAACGGGATTTCGTCTAGTAAACGGTCCAATCCAAATCCAAAACGGCAATATATGGCATAAATGCTACCGTTATTGAATAAGACAGACAAGATTGAGTGATTAGACTAGAAATAGGAATTAGAGGCTCCTAGAGGTGGAATGTGAAGCATTTGTTACTTGTTTTCTCATTTTTTGGAGTAACCTCGAATTCCCTATGAGAATTTGAAAAACGGGATTTCGTCTAGTAAACGGTCCAATCTAGATCCGAAATGGCAATATATGGCCTAAAATTCTAAAAACGGACCGTTATTGAATAAGACAAACAAGATGGAGTGATTAGACTAGAAATAGGAATTATAGGCTCTTAAAGGTGGAAGGAGAAGCATCCATTACTTGTTTTCTCATCTTTGGATACGAAACGGCAATATATGGCCTAAAATGCTAAAAACGGACCGTTATTGAATAAGACAGAAAAGATGGAGTGATTAGACTAGAAATATGAATTAAATGCTCTTAGAGGTGGAAGGAGAAAACCCGTTACTTGTTTTCTCATTTCTTTGGAGTAACCTCGAATCCCTTTGAGAATTCGAAAAATGAGATTTCTTCTAGTAAACGGTCCAATCCAGATCCAAAACGGCAATATATGGCCTAAAATGCTAAAAACTGACTGTTATTGAGTAAGTCAGACAAGATAGAGTGAATTTTCTTTAAACGAAAAAATAGAAGCCCTAAATTTTGTTGGGGTTGGTTTTCACCCACTCGGGATTAACACTTCGGAAGACGAAGGATGCCGACCCAAAATGAAGCGTGATAACTAAATGGTCCTCAAGACGTCTTACCTCGTCTAGTAGAGCTGAGCTGAGGCGAAGTAAGAAATGATCCCAAGACATGTCGCTACTCTAAGGAAAATAGCCGAGGCCTCCTAAATGTAAGTGGGCCGAGAGGAATGTTCATGGGCCGAGATACAAGTCACTCACCAACCCCTTCGGGCCGAACTAAAGGCCTATATCGTCATTCGCCCTAAGTCAAGTTTTAACCAATAGTCGCACAAAGAAAGAAAGATTCCTTTTTTCCTCCGTGATTCTCGTCGATACAGACCCTTATAGATAGTGTTCATAATCGCATTTGTAACCCATCTGAAAACCCTAGCAATAGCTATTAGCAACTTACTCTTGTACTCATACGTTTCCGAACATCAATAAAACAACCATCTTTGGATCTCTTACTGTGTTTTGCCTCAAGAAACTACTGTTCCCTCTAAAGTCTCAACAAAAGTGGATTGTGTGAGTTTCGACTCTCACAGTTTGGCGCCGTCTGTGGGGAACTTTGAAGTTTTCTAACTCCCAAAACACCAGGAACGAGATCTGCAGTGATGCCCGTAGACCAGTAGATAACCGGTGATGACGTGAGCAACAATAACAGTGGCGGATATGGAGGCGGCGGCAATGGTAACGAAAGAGTCGATCCTAGTGACACTCCTCCTGCAACAACAGAGATAGCCTCAGCACCTCTAGCTGAATTAGAGGATAAGGTGGATGAGCAAGAAAAAACAAACAAAACCCTATCGGAGAGGGTCGAGACATTAGCATCGGAAGGTCGGACCAGAGATCTGCATTCAGGGATTGCCTCCGGTGAACCCATCTGACGAGGTGACACCCGAGGCGACGAGGCCACTCTTGTTCAACCAACTTTGGTCGAATCAAAGAACAAAGCAACAAACCACCGAGCTCGTAGGAGCACATCTCGGAACAACCGAAACTGCCAACAATGGAGCAACCCAAAATAGAGGAATCAACACTTCGGGCCAAATCACAAGCGATGAGCTCGCCTCGGCGCTGAAAGGGACGAGACCCGCAGGAGACATCCCTAGTACGAGCTGGCTCGGCAACAACCTGACAGAGGAAGAAGAAAACCTCCTATGGGTGGAACAAATGCGACGTGACGAAGAGACGAGAAGATCAAATCAAAACCAACACGAACTGATAGCGGTGAGCCGAGCCCAGACAACGGAATTAAACGAGATCAAAGCTGCTGTGGCCCAAAACAATGTCGAGATGCGAACTATCTGCTCAAAGGTATATCACGCAATCAGCGCGGCACCCGAGATCGATCGGATGTTGGAAGAAGCACAGAGGACTCTCTTCACAGCTCGGATCACCTAGGCAATCGTGTTGGATCCAGATAAAATCAGGATCCCATTCTATGATGGAACTACAGATCCGGAGGCCCACATCACCGCCTTCTGAATAGCAATGGGACGATCTAAACTCAAGGACAATGAGAAAGACGCTGGATTCTGTCTACTGTTCGTGGAGCATCTAAAGGGAGCAGCTCTCGAATGGTTCTCGAGGTAGGAGAGAAATCCGATCGACAATTTCCAGCAACTATCCTCCGAGTTCTTAAAGCAATACTTCGTATTCATGGAACGAGAAACCTCTGACACCGATATGTGGACCATGGTACAAGCGCCAACTGAACCGCTGCGGAGTTTCATGGGAAGGTTCAAAATGGTAGTATCAAAGCTGGAAGGTGTGAGCAACCGAGCCGCACTCAACGCGCTAAAAAAGGCATTCCGGTACAAATCGGATTTCCGAAGGGAAATCGCCTTGAACACACCTCATACCATCCAAGACGCGTTACATCAGGCCTCAGATTTCATCATTGATAAAGAAGAGATGAAGATCCTCGAAGAGAGGTTCGAACCTGCAAAGCGGACAAACCGAAACACCGCTTGGGTCCCTTTCCCATCAAACCCTCGAAGAAATAACCAGAGTGGAGGATTCGTACATCACAAAGGTCCGAAATTCCTGGGTACCCACAACTATCAAGTGGGAGCAGGACGAGGCAAGGCGCCATGGAATACGTTGATAAGGAATTCTAACAACTTCGACAAGAAGGCCTATTGTGAACATCATCAGTGCTACATGCATCTCACAGCCAATTGTCGATGCCTGGGGGCGAAATTGGCGGCTAAATTCATGGCGGGAGAGCTCGGGAATACGGTGACCCTCAAAGATTTCAAACGAGAAGATAATAACCAGAACAAGTCAAACCGAGGTACCCTGGTGGAACAAAATCAAGGAGACGTCCCAAAGCGAGGTCGAAGAAACGAGGAAGAAGCACCACCGACGCCTCAGAGAAGGATAAAAATGATAATGGGAGGATCGCGGTATTGCGCTGACACGGTGTCGTCAATCATAGCTTTTCAGCGCCGAGCCGAAACCAGCGTCAACTGGTCCGAACCACCTAACGTTCCGAACGTCACCATCTCTTTTGCCGAAGAGGAAAGCGTCGGCATTGACAAACCGCATAACGATCCCCTCATTATCGAGCTGACTATCCGAGATTACGACGTGGCGAGGATACTGATCGACACAGGAAGCTCGGTCGATGTTATTTTTCGAGACACCCTAAGACATATCAAGTCGACGGAAATAATAGCCGACTCAAGACCACTGACCGGATTGAACGACGATACAACGATGACCCTAGGAACGATAAGGCTCCCCGTACATGCGGAAGGTGTAACAAAGATTGTGGAGTTCTCTGTGGCGGACCATCCATCGATATACAACTTTATCATGGGAACCCCGTGGATAAACTCCATGCGAGCTATTCCCTCCACTTATCACCTCTGCATCAAGTTCCCAACCCCCGATGGAATTAAAGCTATATGGGGTAACCAGAAGGAATCTCGGGTCTGTTTCCTCGCCGAGCACAAGCTTCGTAACCCGGTAACGAATGTGAATGCAAATCCAAAAAAGCCAAATACAGACCAGGAGACCAAGAAGGATCTGTCCAAACTCTTATAGCAATTACAGATCACGGAAGCTCGCGAGGAAGAAGCAGTTGTTGTAGTATATGTAGGGGTCGAACACAAGAACTCCAGAATTCACGCAATAGATTATATAGATTCGAATTAAGCTAAACCAAAAGATGTAATTGAAAGCAAGTGCGTAAATTAAACAAGTTGTGAGTCAATTGGAAAGAAGATAGGCTCAGGGTATTTCTCAGGAATTCAATGAATGTAGATAAACTAACTAACATGATTCAGATTTAGCGCGGTTCTTGAACTCAAATTACTAAGTTATAATTAACCAACTTTCGTTGCGAAAACTATCTAAGTCTAATCCTAGAATTCCAAATCTCTTTGCGAATCCTAAAGTCTAAACCAGCTTTTAGTTCAAGTTTGATTTGTTCACAAAACAACTAAACCAAATCTCTTTGCGAATAGTTATTTTGCTCACCCTAAGTTCTATCAGGTAATTAATCGCACTTTCGTGCCTACCCAATTATCCTAAGATCTAAGTTCTAGATTTGTCAACCTAGAATTAGCTATGAGAACAACCTATGGTGAAGAACTAATTCAGATGGTGAATCCTAATTAACTAATTAACCTAACATTCAGAGAAAACACTTATGAGAACCCTGAACCTAACAAGGGATCTACTCAGACATGGAGAATGAAAACAACATGATTGAATAGATCATCAAAGAAATCAATAAGAAACAGGACTTCCGAGTTGTCTCTCCAAAAACCAGAGTAAAATAAAACTTAATCCAGTGTTTTCCAGTCTAGCCAACAAAAGTGGCTCAAAAACCTAATTATAATCCTCAAACACGTTTTGGGGCTTATTGCAATTATTAAAGTCTTCTGGGCAATTTTGCAATTCTTCAACTCTTCATAAAAGTCGTGACTTGTGTCTTACTGCAGTGAGTATCGACCGATACTAGGGTAGTATTGATCGATACTAAGGCTTCATATCGGGTACACAGCTACACGAACTTCTGTTTTGCTCCAAAATACTCCAAAAAGCTCCAATATCTCTAATTATGCTCCAAACGTGCTAAAACCTGTAAAAGACTCAAAAAGACTCCATAAATAGGACATATATCATGGTCTAAAAGGGGTAAAAACCATGATATATTGATATCTTCGTATTTTGCATGTTCTTGCATGCATATTTATTAGGATTTCATGTCATTTGCATTCGTAATCACGGTCTTGTCCCGCATTTTGGTCTTCACTAGGACTTAGGGTGTTGCATTAGGTCCCATAGAGTCTTTGCATACTTTGGAATGATTTCTAGGTACTTTGGAAGAGGTTCGGGACTTGGGACATAAGACCAACATCATCAGGAACACAGCCATACCGACTCCACAGATCGGTATTAGCACTCGGTGTAGCAGACAAGAAGCTAAGAAGGCAGCCATACCGACTCCACAGATCGGTATTGGCACTCAGTGTAGAAGACCGCACAGCCATACCGAGCCCACAGCTCGGTGTCGTCAATCGGCGAAAGGCTCACACACCCATACCGACTCCACAGCTCGGTATTGGGATCGGCACAAAATCTTCAGGGCAACACGCCGACGCCACGGCTCGGTATCACACTCGGTATTGAAGACGGACCAAAGACAGAACCAACAAGCGCTTAACTCCGACCCCCATACCGACCTGTGACATCGGTATGGCCGAGAATCAGCAAGAAGACTTCTCCCCAATACTGAGTACACAGATCGGTATTGGCACTCGGCATGCTCCAGCCCAGGCTCAATACCGAGTCCATGGATCGGTGTTGGTGCTCGGTATTCACTAGTTCGACCATTTTGACCCAACTGAACCGGGTCGGTACCCGGTTTGTTCCGGGTCGACCCGGTTTGCACACTGTTCACTATAAATAGTTTTAGACCTAATTTTCTATGGATGTCTTCTTGAGGCTAAAAAAAAACCTCTTTTTGAATGTTCTAAGTATTTTGTAAGAGATTCTCTTTTTCAATCTATCAATCTATTCTATTCTCAATCTCCTTTCTTAATCATCTAATCATGGGATTTAGCATGTTCTTCATAGGATTTGTTAGACCCATCATGATTAGTGAGTAGTTTCCTAGAATCTAGGGATGGGTTAGGATTAGCTGACTTCCATGGATGATTTGTCATGCTTAGGGATAGATAATCGATTTCCTACTCTTAGGGAGTGTGTCTTATGCTTGATTGTGCTTGAGAAAGTCAAACTTGATCTCAAGGCATTTCCCACCCACAAGGTGTT
>PKMM01025366.1:0-71539 GCA_002933915.1 Eutrema heterophyllum
AGAAGACATTTTCGTAAGAAATTAGATAGGAGAGGTTTTTTTTGTTTTTATAAGGAAAATTGTGCGTATTTTTCGACGGATTTCTGACGGAGTCGGATACAACGTAGATATTATCGATGTCGGCAACGATGTCGGCAAGGTCAACATCTGTCGAACATCCTTTGGAAATCCGTCGGAATTTGTTCGACGGATGGCCGTCGTCGGAAATCCGTTGGCATTATGTTGGCAACATCAGTATTTGTCGGAAATCCATCGGAAAGTTCCAACGGATTAATGGCCGTCGGAAATGGCCATGTTTTCTTGTAGTGGAGGTAATTTAGAGCCACGAAAGTGTTGAATCTAAATTCCAGAACTAGTCTATATGGAGCGGATTTCGCTATAAGATACGAAAGCATACTTATAGAGTGCCATGAAAGTTTATGAACTTGATTTTATCGCATAACTTTCTGCGTGGCTAGCAACGAAAGCTGACTAGTTAAGTTGTTAAGTTATAGGTGTGTAGTGCTACGACAATAGGCTATGCACAATTCCGTGTTCCAGTTCGTGGAGTTTGCTAGAATCGATTTTACTAAGAGCTTTGTTACCGTGTTTTGAATCGAACATTCCCCGGAGATATCCATGTCGACCCAACATCGTTTTATTATTGCTTTACAACCGATTTTTATTATTGCTTTTTAATCCGATTTTTCCTTTTTACGTTCTTTACAATTTGTGAAACCAAAAATCCCTTTTCGTTTTAGACTTCCTTACTAATTCTTTGTCTAAGGTTTCGCAGAAAAGCATGCTCTCCCTGTGGATCGATACCTAAAGTACTACATCGCACTGTTGTGCACTTGCAGGTACCTAGGGTTATAAATATTATTACTTGAAGCTACGCTAAACCCTAGCATCGCATCAGCAAGTAAATCATGGGTCGTAGACCTTTCACATCCTTTTATCTAGGCCGTTCATCTCATCTATGATAGATACGAGTTCAGTGATGAGAATTCTGTAACTCTTGGGATTATGGGTTTAAGGATCGTGTTTTATATTTGGGAAATGAAATCGTTTGATTAAGCGACAGTAATGAACGGTGGTTAACGCCACTTACACGATTGTACTTTACTCTGTGGTACTTTACTATGCGGTTACTTGCGTGTTCTAGATCTGTTTCATTAAACTACAATGAAAACTCTATAAATTAATAACACTGGGACTAACATAATATATTAATTTGAAGAGTTATCTTATTATATAAAGCAGAATGTTTCAAAATTGCTAACTTACCTAATCGTGACACTTGTTAAGTTAATCGATCATATTCTAATACGTGTAAATATTTTTTAGAAAAACTAAAAATTAGTTATAATCGATTCCTAACCAGAAAAGGTAAATTTACTAAATTTATACTAAAACCTAAAGTTAGTACAAGATTATCAAAGAAAAAAAAATAGAAACCCAAATCAATAATTATCAAAGGAAACAAATTTACAATCGATTAATAACCGATTAATTAAAAAAAAATTCAGTTGAAAATTTGGAAGAGTTAATAACTTACTGATTCATAATCCTAAAAATTAAAGTTACTAAACTTATTTGCAACAAAAAAAAATTTTTGTGCTATTTTAGGTTAATAAAATCAATCAAAATTTACCGAGTTATTAATTTACTCTTTAATTACCTCTCCCCAAACTCTGCTCTAACTCTGTTATCTCTCTCTCCCATCTCTTTCATATTCTCAGTATCCCCTTTTCTCTTGGGTATAAAATTTTCGTCTTTATTTTATATTTATCTTTATGATAAATTATACATACTATTATAACATGTTATCATCACGATCACTCTACCACCACGATCTATAATTTCAATTATATAGTTATTGTAATTGGAGTTCGGCTCGGCCGCCCCATTATATATTTACAGCTTTTATCATGGTTGCTTAACGCACCATAATAGACGGTTCAACCGCCTAAATTTTTTAATTTATTGTCATTAGATAGATGACTCTGTCACCATATATTTAATTACTCGTATTGTTTATTCATTGTGTTTATATGGATGACTCAAGTCACCATAGCTTATTTATTTACTATTTTAATATGGATGATTTGTTCACCATATATTTAACTTTAAATTATTGTTTCTAATATAATTATTATAAAATGAATTTTTGTCACCCATGTATAATTATATATATGAACCGGTAAATTATTTCTAATTGCATATTTAAATTGTTAGACTGATTTTTATCTTACCTTTTACTCCCAACGGTCATAAAAAAAAAATATTCTAATTTTCAAACGGCTACTTAACGGCTAATGAACAATATTTTCTAATCTATTAATATACTTATTTTCATTTATTTATTTCACTCAAACATTTCATCCCCCATCAAGACTTTCTCCAAGAAAATCATTTGTTTGAAAAGAAAGATGGTTCATCCGTTTTTAGTTTTTGTAATAGGTTATACACTTGTTGCTTTTTATAGTTTACTTGTTGGGGAATTTTCCAAGGAAAAATATGTGATGATTTTTATTTTGATTTTTTATGCATTTGTATTCCTTGTAATCTCTTTATTTATTCCACCACCTCACATTTTCTAAATAAAATAAAATTGCTCTGTAATAATATTTTCTGTTATTTTATTTAAGAAACTCAATGGCAAACGTTGAAAAGCTCCGATTCCCAACTCTAGACATCACTGGTGCTAATTACATATCTTGGACCACCAACGTTGAACTTCACTTGGAATCTCTAAGTTAGTGATCTTCCTAAGAAGACACCTAGATGAAAGCATCATATATGATTACACACACATGAGGGATCTCCAAGAGCTTTGGAAGTCCCTTAAGGATCGTTTCGATCATCAAAAGGACATAACACTCCCACTTGCTCATGATGAGTGGCAATGTAACGCCCGCGTTCCGGAAGAATTGATTATTGGGGGAAATAATTAATTCGGGTTGTTCCGGGTAGTATCGATCGATACTAGCCTTGTATCGATCGATACCGTCCGGGGGTAGTATCGATCGATACTAGCCTTGTATCGATCGATACCGTGCGGGGGTTTCCTTATTGTCTTCTTCCTCTTCTCTTCTTACGGGAGATAAAACCATTCTTTTGGGGGAAAAATCAGAATTGGTCGTGAGAGAGAGAGAGAGAGAGAAAGGGAAAGAAGAGCTTGGTGAAGCTTGGATCTTGCGAGATCAAGAGAGTTTGAGCTTGGAGAGAAGCTTGAAGAAGAGGTTGGAAGAGCGTGGTTTTGGCGTGAGCTAAGGGGGAAGAGAGGGAGGTATTCTAGAGCTCAATCCATCCGATCTAAGGTGAGTTGTGACCAAAGGTTAGCAATTAAGCTTGTGTGGTGCTTGTTTAAGCTTGATTGATGAGTTTGGGGCTTTGTGTTGGCGATTTCTGGGTTTAGATTTCGTGACGGTTGTGAGTCGCAGGGGAGTATCGATCGATACCAGTGGTGTATCGATCGATACCAGTCCCTTTTCGGTAGGCTTGTGTTGTTTCAGTATCGATCGATACCAGTCGTGTTGTTTCAGTATCGATCGATACCAGTGCCTTTTTGGTAGACGCGTGTTGTTTTAGTATCGGTCGATACCAGTGGTGTATCGATCGATACCAATCGTTGGTTGTGCCTTGGAAGCGTGTTGTGTGTTTACTTTTCAGGCTGTGTGTTTAGCTTTTCTTGGAGTAGAATTGCTAGGCGTTGGTTTAGTTTTTCATGGGATTGAATTGCTATTTGTGCTGGGAGTTTTAATTGGTGTTAATTAATTCTTCGTGTTGTAAATTGCTAATTGTTGTGCTTATTGGTAGCCTGTTGTTGGGAGGATCAATCTCACTCAGCGTTTGGTTAGCCAAATGTTGATGCATCACTTTTGTCGATGCAGGTAAAGATAAGGCGTGATCGTGGAATCGAGGCAGTGAAGAGGGGATGATTAGGACTCGGGGTTTTTGTTGTTCTTGTATTGTTTAAAAAAAAAATGCGGTCGTTTCAATTGGTATCAGAGCCCATACGGTTCTAGGAGCCTAGGTGGTTCTTGAATAAATTGGGTGTTGTGTGGGGGTCTTAGAATCATCCTCTCCGAGCCTTGCGAGATTCCACGGTAAGTATCTTTATTGTGATGATTGTTTTTAGTTTTCTTAGCATGTGCCTCTGCACGTTGTAGATGGCTAGAGGGCGTGGTAGAGGTCGTGGCCGTGGTAGGGGCCGTGGCCGTGTGCCGGAGGAGCAGGTCGAGGAGTCGCGTGCGAGTCAGGTTGGGTCTGAGGGTGTGGCCGGTGTGAGTGCCGTTGGGGCTGGCGTGAGCGCCAGTGCGGCTGGTGTTCCAGCGGGTGCTGCGGGTGTAGCAGCGGGTGATNTACTATTTATTTACCGGAATTCCCAATTATACCCTTTTAGATTATAGAAAAACAATGCAAATGAGTGAGGGATGTTATGGTAATTTAACGGGAAACAACTCTGGCAGGTGGCTTTGGGCCTTGTTTTCGAAACTGAATCTGACGGACCGGTGCTCTATTTGAGTGTCTCTCTGTGTGGCTTTTTGAAGATTTTTTGAAAACATCGAGACAAAATCTTTCAACGGCTGAGATTCTTTGTCTAGCTATAGATCCTGGGGCTCTAAATTATGTTGGAAGTATTCTTCATGCTTTTTAAAAAATTTAATAAATCCCTAACTACAAAATCTAAGATGGTGGTGGTGTCGAATACTTTAACTCGTGATTTAAAATCTTTCTTCTTTTTTTGTAAAGAACTCAAATTTGTTAATGATAACATGTGTTACTTGAATAACTAACATAGTTTATTGGGACTTTCTGTCCATTCTTTTTTTTTTTTGTTGGTAAAATGTAAAAATTCTGTCCATTCATTTTCTTAGAGAAAATCTTATTTAAAACTCTCAAAGTTGAATTCACTAACATTTTAAATCATAACATTTTACCACACTCACTATGAACCATGAAAGTAACAAAATTGACATTTAAAACCCTCAAACTAGCTTCCGAATTTTGCGCCGCCAAAAAAGTTAACAGAACTGTTATTTTTGTTAACAGAACAGTGATTTGGATTTTTTTTTTTAAATTATTTAAGAAAATAAATTTATTTATTATAATAATAATTTCCAAAAAATAAAAAATAGGAAAAAAAAACAAAAACAAAAACTCTTTTTCTTCTTTCTCCTTCCTTCCATCATTCATCCTCCAACCTCGTTCAATGAAGGTATTCACAAATTCACTAAATTTGAAATGCTGTCAGAGCATCTCGTTGATCTTCCATAACCTCTGATTTTTTTTCCGATTCATCGCGATTTCTGCTAACGCAATTTCTTCTTGGCACCGTAACAACCAAAGCTCCATCAACAACAAGCTCAGGACGAGTCGATTTCGGAAGCATAAAATGCCACACACACATATCAAGCACTAACTCATTCAACAACAAACCCAAAGACGACCCATTTGTCCTAACAACGATTTTGGTAATACCGGATGGATCTCCACCATATATATAAGCCCTCAGTTCTCTTCCACGAATCTGAACCAATTGGATTTCTCTTCCACTGCATCATCGGATTCCGACCTCAATGATAGCTCGAGAACGCAATTGAAGATATGTGGCAAACGACGGAGATTCTTTCTGGCTGCTCGGGTCTGATTATGATGATGATGATGATGATGGATCAAGGTGTTGTTGCTAAGCTTTTTGGGAATCATATCTCATGGCTTCCGTGTCGAGTTTCTCGATTGATAGAGTGATGAGAAGCGATTGGATCAAATTATCGATCGATTTAAGGGAATTAGAACCATAAAGAAGAAATGAAAAGCTAACAAAATCCTCAAAAACAAAAGAAAAGAAATGTTCGGCTTTTACAATCGAAATATGGATTGTTTCCATCAAAGGATGGAAGAAAGAGGTAAGAGCGACTGAGGAAACGAGGAAGGAGAAGAAGATTTATTTTTTTCTTTTTCTTTTCCTATTTTTTTTGTTTGAAATTATTATTATAAGTAATTATTTAATTAAATTAATATTTTTTTTTTTTAAATCCGCGTCATTATTTTATAACAAAAAAAAGTACTGTTCCGTTAACAAAAATAACGGTTCTGTTAACTTTTTTGACGGCGCAAAGTCGGAATCTAGTTTGAGGGTTTTAAGTGTCAGTTTTGTTATCTTCAGGGTTCAGAGTGAGAGTGGTAAAATATCAAGGTTTAAAATGCTAGTGAGTTCAACTTCGAGGGTTTTAAATGCGATTTTCCCTATTTTCTTATGACGGATACATATTTTGGAAATTATTCATAATTATATTTTAATCATATTGTTTTGTTAAAGCTTTCGTAATTATCGATTTGTATGTTTTTGTTTCATTTACGTTTGTAAGTTTTTTGTTTTTTTATAACAAAGGGCAATTCATGCATAAACCCGAGTAATCTCTTTAGACGAGTGATACCGTCGACTAGCCCACTCATCATGTTTTCAAATGAGTCTAAAACATGGTACCATTTTCAACTGGCCAACTCACATGTGATTTTTGTTTCCAGTGAAAATTGAACTCTGGGGAGCGAATCAACGCATTTCCAAGACAACTATTACTTGACCACAATGAGTTGATTATATACATTTCTAATGGCATATCCAACACTACTCCAAATCAACTCCAAACTCCATTTTGAAGTAAAATATCTTCCAACACAACTCCATTTTCAACTCAAAAATGAGAAAATATCATTTTTTCTTCCAAATATGGAATAATCTCATTTTCCACTCCACTTTAGAGTTTAATTTTTATATTTATAAAATAGTCATTCGAAATTTAAGTGATTTCAGATTAACATATTGAATTTCTAAATTCACTATATTTAGCCACTTAAGAATTGTTTAATGGGTCGCTTTTGATAAAACCTACTCTAAATTTTATTTAAATATTGATCACAATATATATTTGAACACTCTAAATTATGAAAGTTTTGAAAGAAAAAAATTATGGGTTAATTTGTATATTTTATTGATTAAGTGTATTATTAGCAATTGAATAAAATAGAAAAAAGTTATATATTTAAAATATTCTTTTTAGAATAGAAAATAGAGAATTACATCGAAGATAAATCCAATGCTGTTTTGGAATTAAAAATAAAATAATATATTGGAGTCTTGGAGATGCTCTGAGTTTTAAGAAATTACCCATATTGCGTGAAAACATGTTATGATCTTTGGTGAAATAAATCGACCAAAGGTTTAGCGTTTCACTGTTTTTTTTAATATCAATTTATATGATTTAAAAAGACAATGATAATTTAATATAGACTAATTTAGTGTATATTGTAAGTTGACCAAAAAATTATGTAATAATTTGGAAATTAAGTAGGAAAGAAAGAGAAAACCTAAAATACCCTTTGTTTTTTTAATAATTACATAAATATCATTGGTTTAAAAATCATCTTCTGACAGAAGAATCCGGCGACACTGTTCATCAACGACGATTGTTACTGTTCATCAAAACTCGACGGCCACTATTCATAACCAGAAAATATATTGTTGGCATCGTTAACATTGTCATGTTAAACCAGTTATCATTGTTAGCATCGTTAACATATAGTTAGTATCGTTAACATTGTCATGTTAACCTAGTTATCATCTTCGTTTTAATGAAATTGTCATGTTAAACCATTTGTCATATCATAAATTATCGTGTTAATCCAATTATCATTTCGCAGACAAATGTGAAATATGGAAATATAAAAATTATTGTGATAATCTGGTTATGATATCATAGAAACTATATGTTGTTGGTTATCTAACTTTGTTATCATCACAAAGGTATGCTGATAATCTATTAGATAACTTTGTTATTGATTAACTTCAACGTAATTAACACATAAAAATCAGCAAACCAAAAAAATAAAAATAAATTGAACACCACTATAGTGAGTGACGCCGGCACCATCGTCACTGGCGTCACCGGCATCACCGGCGTCGCCACCGTCGCTGTCTTTTCCGTTGTCACCGTCGTCCTCCACCTCATTGACACCTCTTCTTCTTCCCCGTTTCTTCTTTTTTCTTCTTCTTCCTCGTTTCTTCTTTCCCTTTTTTCTTTCTTCTTTCTTTTTTTCTTTCAATTTCCGTCATGAATAGTACTCATGAGAGAGATATGGCAAAAATGAAAATAGTTAAAAAAAGATACGGTTAAGTTAGACTTTTTCATATGAATAGTAATGGTACAACAGTGTTGAAAAAATATGCTTAATTTCCAAGTTATTTAATAGTATTTTGTGCTATTACTCTTTAATATATTAGTTCTGGTCAATGACAATGATACGCTCAAAAACTTCAATCTACTGTTTTTTTTTTTAAATACCTTAAATATTAAGTCGTTAATTATTATGTCAATATTGTCTAGCGTTAATAATACAGTTAAACAATTATATAAAACAAAAACATAGTAAACTATTTACATTAGGTATAAGATAAGACACCAAACAACTGTGTTGGAAACCAAACTTATTTTTCATTATAAAATATTTTTTTGTTGCCAACATAAATCAATTTAATCGCACGGTCCCAATATGTTGTTCAATTTCTAAGAAAATTCGTGGTAATAAGACACCTCGATGATATAACACGGATCACGCTAAGTCGCTAACATATTGTTTATTTTATAAAAAAAACACTAAACAACCATAGCACACACCAAAATATGATAACATTACTACTTATCAAGTGGTCATATATATACGTGATTAAAAATAATAAGTGGAGTAAATGAAAATCAAATAAGGAGTGCAGCTGGATTTCCAAGACAAAATTGAAAATTTTGGTTGCTTGTGTATGAATGTAAAGGAGACATGCTTATTATGTTATTATCATGTATCAGTATTGCATTAAGTTAACCATAAATTTATATATTGAGCCAGAAAAAAATCAGATAATTAAAAAACAAATTATTGCTGAGCATTGTCATTATGAGAGACATGGTTTATTTCCCAAGACAAACCACAAACCTCCATGTGAGTTTCCCACCACTATTGTAACTCTGTCTTAAAACAAAATGTGTATCGCATTGAATTATTTTTTCGTGCCTTTTTTGTTATTTTTGAATACAAATTACCAACTTGCTTATTCAATCTTTAGGGGTGATGACTAGCTAAAGAAGGGACACCACTAACGTGCCACTTGTGTAGATACTCACACACACACATATATATATATATATAAGTTTTAAACAAATATTTAGTTAATTTTTTATATAATTTTATATATTAAAATTAAAATTGTTAACAATTTTTTTTAGACCCAGGCTTACCGTAAGGGCATTTGCGCTGAGTTACTATTGTACATCACTTTTTTATACATCGATAATGGAAATCTAATTATACATATTTCGTCGTAGTTTTGATGTTCGTAATGGAATATGATTAGTAAATTGAGATGAACATGGCATATATATTTATATCGATGTTATGTTCGGATTTAGTATATGTCTATGGCAGAAAATAACAAATACAGAAATACAATAACGGTCTCTTTTGTTAAGACAGCGACCAACACGTACAACAACACAAGGTAATCATCGATCAATACATAAGCAAAACTTAATTATTATTGCTAAAATCTAGGGATAGTTGAAATATAAAAATATGCGATGCACTATTACACACATTCTCCAGTAATCATTTGGTAATGAAGAAGTGTTCCCATCATATAGTTGTCATTTGTCAAATATATTTAATTATGTACCTTAACATCTCTATTACTAAAGATTTGGGAGGTTAAGAAAATATTTTAGAAAAATCATATATACCAAAAAAGTTAAATATCTCCGAACATTTTGTTGGTAGAGCAGCCGAAATTAAAGAATTTGTTTGAACGAATAACTCGATAAGATAAGTAGATCTACGAACTCTTAAAAATTTTTTTTAGTTTTTGTGGTCATTCAACGGACTCTTAAAAAAAACCAATTTTCTCATATCTAACTTTTTATAAAAATAGTAAAATATTTTTCAACCTTTTTGATATATATTCAAATAAAATATAATATATTATAGCGAAAATATTGCAATATCTCAGAGTATATGGATTGATTATTATTTAAATATATAGAATATTTTAATATAAACGTAATAACTTCGTATAGCATACATTATACGAAGTTATACGAGTATAATAGTATTGAAAAAATACGTTTAATTTCCAAGTTATTTAATAGTACTTTGTGCTATTACTCTTTAATATATTAGTTCTGGTCAATGACAATGATACGCTCAAAAACTTCAATCTACTGTTTTTTTTTTTAAATACCTTAAATATTAAGTCGTTAATTATTATGTCAATATTGTCTAGCGTTAATAATACAGTTAAACAATTATATAAAACAAAAACATAGTAAACTATTTACATTAGGTATAAGATAAGACACCAAACAACTGTGTTGGAAACCAAACTTATTTTTCATTANTGAATCTCAAATGCTTGAGAAAACGTACACCACATTCCACCAAAACCACATCACCCTACAACAACAATATAGGTTGCGTGGGTATACCAAATTTTCAGATTTGATTGTGGTGCTCCTAATAGCTGAGAAGAATAACGAGCTCCTTATTAAGAATCAAATGACACGACCTACCGGATCTAAGGCGTGCCCTAAAGCGAAGACATTGGACATTAAGAATATGGTGAAAGAAAACAAAGCGTCTCGGGGCCGTGGCCGTCGAAACTACCGTAGATGTGGGAAAAATTACAACCCGCATAACATGAAGTCATTCCAGTGGACCCGCTCTGAACAACCCACGAAGGGAAAAGAACAGCAAGTACATGGCGTGAGGACGCTTGTTTCAGATGCGGTACCAAGGGACATTGGTCCCAGGTATGTCGTACTCATGCGCATCTTTGTGCGCTGTACAAAGAATCCGTGAAAGGCAAGGGAAAGGAAGTGATTCTCGCAAAACATTCTAAGGGTACAACGCACCTCGATGCTTAAGACCTTGCAAATGATTTCGATTAGACTGCCCTTACGGAAGCCTGAAATGTCTTTTGAAATTTCTATGGTTGTGCCATAAATAATTGTCGCTTTTGTCAAATATTTTAAAATTAATGTTGCTTGCACTACCTATTTATGTATAATTATTGTATGATACTTGCTTCATGTATAAAATTATCTTATTACTATTAACTATTTTTGTTTATCTCAAAAATGGATTACGATACAAACAGAACCACATCCAAATAGGTATACCAGATAGTGGAACAACGCACACTATTTTAAAACATAGAAGATACTTCTCTTATTTGAAACTGACAAAAATTATTGTCAACACAATATCAGATCCTGCAAATCTAATTGAAGGGGCTGGTAAAGCCAATTTGGAATTCCTAATGGGACAAAGTTCTCGATAAATAATGCATTATTTTCTCTGAATTATAAAAGGAATTTGTTGAGTTTTAAAGATATATATATCTTCAAGGATTTGATACTCAGTCTCTAATTTAAAAGGGGAGAAGTACATGTATATAACTCTTAAATTATCGGGAAAATGCATGTATTAGAAAAGTTACCAAAACTCCTTTCTGGTTTACATCATACATACACATAAATACGATATAATCAAATCTTGTGATCAAGAAAAAATCCTGATGATTTCACATTATGGCATGATCGTCTTGGTCATCTAGGCACCACTATGATGCGAAAAATCATTTAGAACTCACATGGACATTCACTGAAAACCCATGAGATTTATCAGGGGAATAAAATGACATGTGTTGCGTGTTCTCTCGGAAAATTGATCATAAGGCAATCGCCAACCAAAATCGATAAAGAGTTACCAAAGTTCTTTGAACGGATTCAAGACGATATTTGTGGACCTATACATCCACCATGTGGACCATTATACTATTTTATGGTAATGATTGACGCGTCAAGTACTAGATGGTCACATGTTTGTCTATTATCATCTCGAAATGTGGCATTTGCGAGATTTCTAACTCAAATAATCAAACTAAGAGCTCAGTTCCATATGATTATTCGATAAAGAGAGTTAGACTAGACAACGCTGGTGAATTCACATCTCAAACATTTAATGATTATTGTATGGTAACTGGAATCGATCTTAAACATCTTGTCGCCCATGTTCATACACAAAATGGTTTGGCAGAATCATTAATTAAACGTATGTAACTGCTTGCAAGACCATTGATCATGAGATCAAAACTCTCGACCTATGTATGGGGACATGCTATTTTGCATGCATAAGCACTTATTCGGGTAAGACCAAGTGCATATCATAAATATTATTCATTACAGTTGGCATTTGGTCGAGAACCAAACATTTCCGATTTAAGGACCTTTGGTTGTGTGGTATACATGTCAATAGCACCAACACAACGTACAAAGATGGGACCACAAAGAAGGTTAGGGATATATGTTAGTTGTGATTCTCCATCAATTATACGATACCTAGAACCACAAACTGGTGACGTCTTTACGAAATGTTTTGCCGATTGCCATTTTGATGAAAACGTATTCCCGGTTCTAGGGGGAGAAAACAAACAAGTTGGAAAAGATATTAAATGGATGGAGTGTACCATCTCTGTTACACATTGATCCCCCTACTACACAGTGTGAATTAGAAGTTCAGCGAATTATGCATTTACAAAGTTTAGTCAATCAACTACATGATGCATTTGCGGATACCAAGATGGTAACAAAATCACATATACCAGCCGAAAATGTCTTTGCTCGTATAGAAATGCCACACGAACGTGAAAGAGCAGATGGTACACGTGAGTCTAGAACACGTTTGAAGCGTGGCAGACATGTTGGTTCTGTTGGTGGTGAGTTTAGCACTCCCCGGTTTAACCCGCTTTGAATCAAGATCAGCCTAATTACCGACTTCTCAAGCCCATCAAGGCCTGAGGTCGTCACCAGCGTCGCCGACCTCCGAGATTTGCGGAATATTTCCTGATCTCGGAGGAATTTTAGGAAATTGTCCTTTTCCTAATGGAACTAGGAAAAGGAAGTTATCATTTTCCTAATGGAACTAGGAAAAAGAAATCATCTTGGTTTTAGCTAGCTTAGAACCTTATAAATAAGAGGGCTCCTCATTCATAATATTCATCCCATAACTCATTCACGAGACCTAAGAGACTAAGAGCTCCAACTTCATACCTTTTATTCTTCTAGTTCTCTTTTACCGATTAAAGTCTCTCGACTTAATCCGTTTTGTACTTTGCCGAGTTTGATCTAATAAAACGATATTCGATCCATTGAGTTTACTATTTAACCCCTTGTGTGATCCCCAGGATCAACATGTTCTAAGGATAAAAATCCTAGAAAACGGAAAGAAGTTAAAAAACATAATGATCCTAAAATAAATGAATGTGTTCCAGAAGAAACAAGTCGTGAAATGGAAAATAATGTAGAACACCATGAATCCAAAGAAAATCATGAGATTTCTATCAACTACATTCATAATGGAAAGAGATGGATGATATTGATGACGTTTTCGCATACCTTGTATCAAATGAGATATAGGAGGAAACTGAAGACCCAAAACTTAAGTCTGTATCAGAATGTCAAACGAGACGTTAAGCTAGAGGCGATAGTAAAACTAGGCTCCAAGGAAGAGTGTTACAAAAGTAAGAAATTGAGGCAGTAAAAGTCAAAAATGAATGCTATGAATAAAACCTGGGTAAAAACTTATGGAGCCCATCTTTACTATTTAAGCATAGTGAATAGTGAAGATGAATGAATATATATATGAATGAATTCATTCGTTTGTAACACAATTCGATTTACAAAACAATAAGACAATCTCTCTCTCTCTCCCATCTCTTTCATATTCTCAGTATCCCATTTTCTGCTAGGTATAAATTTTTCGTCTTTATTTTATACTAGATTAGGCCCCACGTATAATAATTTAGTATTTTACAACTTGTGAAAAAAAAATCGAAAACAAAAAAATAGATAACAAAATTAGATCACCTATAAAAATAAATAAAATAAGTTTGAAAACGCCAATACGAAATCACCCACCAATAGAGAACTCTAACAAAGTTTCAGTTATTTATTTATTTTGATTATCTTATTTTTTATTTATTATTTGGTTTTCAATTAAATTTAATCACATGTTTCAAAATATTTAGCTTTTTATCATCCATATTTGAATTAGATTTACTTTTTATTATTTAGCTACTCATATATATATTTAATCTATTGAATTATATATATTTATTTGAATTTTTTTTACACATCTCAAAATCTGATCGATTGACTTGACACGTGTCACGATCAAATGAGTTACTAACTTTGAAACATTCAGCTTTATATAATAAAATGAATCTTATATAAATTTAATAGTTTACATTTTATTTTATTTTGTAATTTCTATTTTTTTCTCTTACTTTACTTTTTTGATTTTAATAGTTTCCATTTAAATAAAACACAATTTCTTTTTTCGTTTTTGTTATTTTGTTTTCTTAGACTAGTTACAATGGTTTGTTGTAAACTCTTTTACAACAGTTGATAATTTTTATTGAAGTGCAATGGTTTGTTTTTAGTGAATCAGCAATGAGGTGGCACAAGTTCCGTTGATAAAAGAAAAGAGAGACACTTGTCAGACATGGAGTGGGCTAAGAATTTTATTTAATTAAAAAGATATTGATTTTACACGTGGCGTATATTGATTGGTTGCTGAGATTTTAGATTTGTTTTTTCCCCTTAATCATTTAATATCAATTATCTCACAATAATTATATATATATATATATATATTTTTATACCAAAATTCATCATTTTTCATACTCTATAAATAGACACTTGTTTCATTTCATTTGGACACAAAAAAAAACCATCTTTTTCTACTAAACTTTTCTATTATTCTACAATAAACTTCTGTTTTGCCTTTAAACCTCGTTTTAGTTAGATGGATCCCAATAATAACCTGTTTAACACTCAAAATTTTTCTAATTACCCTTTTAACTACCCAAATCCCAACAATTATTCGCTTCAAAATCAGTCTTCCAACCAACCCCAACATATACCAAATTATGGGTATCCACCAAATTTTTTCATGCCATCAGCTGTTCCAAACCATCCTCCATATTACGGATCGATGATGCCGTATTCATCTCAACCACCTCCATATTCTTCTACTCCAACGGGTAATGAATTTCCGGAATTTTCTACACAAATGGCTCTTGGTGGAATGAGTGGTGTTCATAAAGCCACTCCAGATGCAGAAGATTCAACTTCTACTCGCCAGAGAAGCCCAAAATGGACCACTGAGCAAAATTTGGTGCTCTTAAGCGGATGGATTAAATTTGGAACAGACAGCGTTGTTGGCAGAAACCAGAAATGTGATTCATATTGGGGTAAGATTTCTGAGTACTGTAATGAACATTGCTCATTTGATCCTCCGCGTGATGGAAACTCGTGCAGAAACCACTACAACTACATGAACAAAATATTAGCCAAATGAGTTGGCGCATACGATAACGCTAAGCGTATGCAAAGAAGCGGGTGGTCGGAGGATGATGTGTTGTCAAAAGCGCATGAACTATATTCAAGTGCTGGTAATGGAAATTTCAATTTAATGAAGGAATGGCTCGCTGTCCGTGACCAACCACGTTACGGTAGTCAGGTAGGAGGAAATACTGGCTCTGAAAGCAGTGGATCTAAAAGAACCCACGAGAGTGATGCTAGTGACTCCAACTCTGTTGGATCTAGTGCTCGTCCAATGGGGAGGGATGCTGCTAAGAAAAAAAACTAAAAAGAAAGGTAAGAGCGCAGCCTTGGAAGTGGTCAATGAAGAGTGGAATGAATTCAAACAATTTAAGGCGCAAGAGTTGGATCGATTGGAACAAATAGCCACAATGCAAAAAGAGGCAAACCAATTGATTAAGGAAAAGACTCAAGCTAAGAAGATGAAGATGTTTATCAAGCTAACTAAAAAAGATCATCTCGACGACAAGAGTAAAGAGCTGTTGCAGAAGTTGAGCCATGATTTATTTGGAAATTAATTATTGTCTAGTGGCTATCTGTATTTTGTCACTTCATGCTTTAATAATGTGTGTTTGTCAGTTTCTCCTTTAATAATATGTATTTGTAACTTTCTCCTTTAATAATATGTATTTGTAACTTTCTCCTGTAATAATGTTATGCATTAATAATGTTGTCAAGTGTCCATGTCTTTTTCGTCAATGTAATCCGTGAGTTTCGGCTTTTAATAAGAAAATCTTATCCTTATCCGTGACTTTTGGTTTCAACCACTCAATTTGAGTTCAAGCTTCCAACCATTCAATTTGTTGGTTCCGAGCTTATAAATGGGGACTCATCCTTCCATTGATGTACCAATACCACAAATCTCACCTTACTAAAAAATCTCAATGGATCCATCAGAATATCCTTTTGATATCGAACCTTACAAAATGCAGTCTGAAATTGAAGAGAGGTATATTGTCAACCGGTTCCGGGAGCGTCGAAACATGATAGAGGAAGATTATCCACCTCGTAGCAAGAGAAAATACTTCAAGAGAGATCATGCAGCAGCAAACCAAAGACTGATTGACGACTACTTTGCCAATCAACCAACATATGACGATGCAATGTTTCGTCGGCGATTCCGGATGCGAAAACATGTTTTTCTTCGGATCGTTGAGAACATATCAAGCAATGACAACTACTTCACCCAACGGTTTGACGCAGCTAAAAAAGAAGGTATATCTCCATTAGCAAAATGTACTACGGCCATGCAAATGTTAGCATATGGTGTGGCAGTCGACGCGGTGGATGAATACATCAAAATTGGAGGTACTACAGCTTTGGAGTGCTTACGAAGATTCTGTAAAGGAATCATACAACTGTATGAACAAGAGTATCTCAGAGCCCCAACTCAAGATGATCTGCAGAGAATTCTAGGTGTTAGTGAGATGTGAGGGTTTCCGGGGATGATTGGGAGTATTGATTGCATGCACTGGGAATGGAAAAATTGTCCTACAGCATGGGAAGGTCAATTTACTCGAGGAGATAAGGGAACCACCACTGTTATTCTTGAAGCAGTTGCATCTCATGATTTATGGATCTGGCATGCTTTTTTTGGATGTCCGGGCACATTGAACGATATAAACGTTCTAGATCGTTCACTAGTGTTCGATGATGTGGAACAGGGAAATACTCAAGAGTGAACTTCTTCGTGAACCAACGTCCGTATAATATGGCATACTATCTAGCTGATGGTATATATCTTTCTTACCCTACTTTCGTCAAATCGATTAGGCTTCCTCAAAGTGAACCAGACAAGCTATTTGCACAACGTTAGGAGGGATGTCGGAAGGACATCGAACGTGCATTTGGAGTGTTGCAGGCTCGATTTAAAATCATTCGTGAATCAGCTCGCCTTTGGGACATAGACGATTTGGCTATCATCATGAGGTCATGTATCATATTCCATAATATGATTGTTGAGGATGAACGAGAGACATATGCTCAATATTGGACCGATTATGATCATTCTGAGGCAAGTGGGTCTAGTACACAACCATCCTTCTCGACTGAGGTGCTACCTGCGTTTGCAAATCATGTTCGTGCTAGATCCGAGTTGCGTGATTCAAATGTGCATCACGAATTGCAAGCTGATATAGTCAAACACATATGGGCACAATTCGGAATGTTCTGTGGTGAATGAGATTTTTAAGTTTGTGAGTTGAGTTTATTGTACTAATTAAGTTATGTTTGTTTCATTAGTGTTGTGTGTTTATTGTATTGTATTTTAAATTTTCGTCATCGTATGTGCTTTAATAATAACTATCTCTGTTTCTCATTTTTATTACCTGTATTTTTTTTTTTTAAAACGAAAATTATTTCACAAAATTATTTAACTCATACTAATTTTATTTTAATTTTAATCGATAATTAATTGTTATAGATAATATGTAATCACAAAAAAAATAAAAACATAAATAAAATAGGAAAACATATGATATAAAATAGTGGGGTAGGATGTTGTAATTTTTTTAAAACAAAACCATTGTAAATGAGTGTTAAATAATGGGTGTTGAATAATAAGGTGAAAGAGAGAAAAGATGACGTGGAATGTTAAAAGAGAAAAATAGGGTGTTGTAAACATTGAACCATTATAGATAGCTTTAAGAAATAAATAACTAACAATATAAAAATTTATATTATTATATTGCCATTTATTTTATACACATATCACGAGATTAAATTTTTTTTTTTAAATATTTACTTATTACTTCTTATTTTTTCATTTTATTCAGATTATTGCATTAACACATATCGCAATCTTAATTAATAAAGATACATGTCACGATCTCATGAGAACAAGTTCATGTCGATAGATTCAACTTTATATAATAAAATTTATTATGATAAATTATACCTACTATTATAACAAGATACATATTCCCTAGTTACAGTATTAAACAACGATTCTAGGCTCATATTTCATCCCAAAAATGTAATGTTGGATGTAAATTCCGAACTAGTTAATGTGAGTTTCCAACTTCAAATGTTCCCAGTGTCTAAATACAAAAAGCTTGATTAGGAAAGCAAATACAAATACACCAGAATCTTGGTTCATTGCTTTCTCAAACAACAAAGCATCATTTCAACACTATAATATGTATATATCCCTTCGTTTATTCTTGGGCGGCGCTCCGAACAAACATGGCTCAGCCACAGCACGAGCCACATGCCGGTAGGGAATCTGAAAAACCACCAATCGAATTTAGCATTCAACTTAAGATCAAACTATCAACACATTATAAATTAACCCATGAATCATTCACATGGCATATGCAGTGCTTTCTATCTTTAAAAGGACTAAATGTAAAACTCATCTCATGTTACTTACTGTGGTCAGCTCCACGGATATCGTTCAAGCCACGCACATTGTCAAGGCCCCCACGAGGAGGACCAGGGCGCCCACCGCCACCACCACTCCCACCACCGCCACCACCACCACCACCAGGTCGGCCACCATCCCACTTCTTGTTTGCCCCAGAGCCTTTCCTGTACGCATCTGATTTCTCCATCTGACACATGTTTTGCTCTCGGGTTAGTCATAGCTTGTGACAGATTAATTAAACGCAACCCAAAAAATGGAGGCAGAATCTTACCGAGAACATAGTTATAAAGAAGACTTGTATCAGATTGATGATTGACCAGAAGAAATCTTTGATTGTTCTTAGTCTCCATATTGATCGTTTCACTTTAACCACACCTGGTACATGTTCCAAAGTTTGTAAATCTCAAATACAATTGATATTTGCACTATTGATATGTGGTTGTAGAATACTTCTCCAGCTACTTGTAACCCCAAAAAAGAGATCTATAAAACCCTATTATGATTTAAGAACAAAATTACAGATTTGAGGAATTTTTTTTCTGAGTGTTTCTCTCCCCCTTGAAAAGTTTTCATGGAACCTCCTACGTTCCATCTAAGCCATGATTATAGCAATACATCTTCTATACACTTATTGCGTTTATCCAAAAAAAAGCGTGGCTTTCCTACACTAATACACTTAGATTCTTTCTCGGAGACAAAACATCTATGATTTACAAAACCATTTAACATGATACCCAGTTTCTATAAAGAATGTCAGCTTAATGATTACTGCCATTGAACATGATCTCGCTTACCCTATAAGTTTCTAAAAAGAATGTCAGCTTAATGATTACTGAGCTAGAATCTGCCTATTCACTAACTTTACCCCATATAAATTGCTCAAACAGTTAAACTTCATTTAACGGTGACCTGAACTTCTATGATTCCCAAACCAATGAACATGATTTCGCTTACGCTAAGTTTCTAATAAGAATGTAAGCTTAACGATTACTCAGCCAGAATATGCCCATTCACTAACTTTCCCCCACGTAAATTGCCCAAACGTTTAAACTTCCTTTAACGGTGACCTAGCACAACTTTAGATAGTCAAGCCTACTTTCAATTCAAAATAGTTTTCTGAGAAATGTATGATAACGAAGTAATAATTGCCCTGAGCTTAATTCCATCATCCATAAAACCTAGAAAGTTTCTGATGATGAAGACACAGAATAACAAAGGAAAATCCATCGACACGCAATTAGAAACACTTTCAAAATTTACGAGACATTCATGAACAACCCAGGAAAGGTAAGAGATGGCCTAAGCGATCCAAATTCGGATATATAAAACAAATAACTTCCATCGATATCGGAAATTTCTTTAGAACTTCAACGCTTAATAGGTTATAAATCCGGGATTCGTTCTTAATGAAAGGATCAAGAATAGTAATTGAGACTTGTGTACACGTTAAACTTGACAAATAATAGACGAACAATCAGATCGAAAAACCCGAATTAGTTTCAAAACGAAGAGAAAAACGAAAACTAGAAGCAGAAAAGAATCAGGGAGATCTGTAAGTTTTCATACCTCCTTCGACGTATGCCATTGCACTAAAAATTCGGTGTTCTTCGTCAAACAATCACCAGAGGTTATTTATACACAAAAATAGAAAAAGCAAACTTCAGCCATAAAAGCTAGGATTTATACCGTCCTTGCCTCCTTGCGCGTTGGCTGGAGAAGTTTCGCGACGTCTACGTGGATCTGTCTCGTGGCGAATTTTAATTGGATATATCAAATGAGTGGATATATATATATCATTATTTATTTTCCGGGTCAACTCATATAGAAGAAGACTAGGAATGTTGTGGTGGGTAAAATAACACTACCCGACCTCAACCCGAAATGAGCCCGTCCGAAATGATCCATGATCGAAAATACACTGTCGGGTTTTATTACCCTCACAGTGTAACCCAAAAAAAACCCGCAGGTACCCTAATTTTTTTTTTTGTATTTTGGATATTTAGATTTTTTTTGTTCAATTATCTCTTGCTGCATTTTGTGAAAAATGTTTATGAACCAACAAGATCCAATTTACTCATCAGATTTACCACTTTGTCCAATTTACTCGTACTGTATTATGCAAATTCTTTAATTTGATTATATAGATTAAATTAAAATAGCGATGGTATGTCTAATATTAAAAATAATAAACATTAGTTATGAATATGATTTAAAATATATCCCACCAAGTAGTATAGATTTCGATATAGAAGGTTTGGATTATAAAAATCCACTTATTGTATTCTGGAAACATACATCAAAAGTCATCTAAATATCCAAAAACAATCGAGATCTCAACGGAATCTGATAGTATACTTATACTCCTGAATTGCTTGCCGTCATTGTAGCATCTTCGTTTCCATCATCAAAGTTATCTTCGATATCACCTAAAATTTGAAAATATGAATTAGGTAAATAAATACTTAAAGTAAAGAATTTATAAACTAGTTTTAATATTTTACCTTCAAATTCTGCAAAACCACGCAACCAATTGCTCGTGCAAAGTAATGCCTAAACATTTTTTGGAAGAAGGCGGTTTCTATACGGATTCAACACCCGACCTCTAGTACTAAACGCTGACTCTGATGCCACTGTAGTGATGGGAATGCTGAGCAGATCACAAGCTAGAAAAGCCAAATCACCATGGCGTTGCCCGTTGTTTTTCCAATAGTTCAAAATTTCAATGTCCGTAAAAGATTTCAAATCTAGCATGGGTTCCTCCAAATAAATATCCAAATTTGATTTTGTATTATCTAAACCAGGTTGGATATTCCTCTCAAGCTCAAAAAGATCATATATCAACAAAAACACGTGAAACACATGATATATATTATAATCAAGACCAAATTCAAAAGATCCAAAATAAACTTGATAAAATCTGCTTTTGGCTGCATCGTATTCAAAAGTCAATACAAGAGATGATAAGAAAAAGACTTACATAGTTGAGATCATCTTGTAGTGGTGATTCGGTAAGAAGTTCATGTGGAGTTGGTGTTGCTGAAAAGGTTGAAGAAGTCCAAGATTTGGTCCTATATTCTTCATAAAGCAACTTCAGATTTTTCTTAACAATTTCAACCTTTTTCTCAGAAGTTCTAGGATCCACTTTGTCATAAGCTGATTTAAGTATTTGCGTCTTCAACCTCTGATCTAAAACAGCTCCCATAGCTAGAGTGAGACTGTACTCATCCCAATACTTTGCAAACTTAGACTGCATCTTCTTAGCCATTTCCTCCACTCCACTATCACCACAATTGGCATATTTCTTCAATAAACACCCAATTTTCCACACTTGTAGAAAATAGATATTAGCTGTAGGATATTTAACGCCGGAGAAATAAGTGGTAATAGTACTAAAAGGCTTCAAAAAATCACAAATTCTCTCTCCTCGATCCCACTCATCCTCTGAAGACAGTGATTTATAATTCCTGTCACACTATTTAAAACTAGCAAATGCCTTACGGAACTTCAAAGCTCTAGCAAGCATATCATAAGTTGAATTCCAACGTGTAGGTACATCTAAAGATAACCCAGCTCCACTCTTGATCCCTACACTTTCAACACATTGTGCAAATGAGTCTATCTTTGATCCAGATGCTTTGACAAATCTGACACTCTCTCGAATATTTTCCAAAAGACTAGTGGCTAGCTCCAATCCTTCTTGCACTATAAGATTCAAAATATGCGCACAACATCTAACATGAAAGAACTTCCCATCACACAACAACCCATTACCACTGATCATCTGAAGACGATGCTTAAGGATGTTCTGCATACTAGTATTACTAGTAGCATTATCCAAAGTCATAGAGAACACTTTTCTCTCTAAACCCCATTCCTTCAAGCAACCAAGAACTTTACTAGCTAATTCGTCACCGGTATGTGGAGGTTTCAAATCACAAAAGGCAAGAATTTTGTTGTTCAACCTCTAGCTATCGTCAACATAATGTGCAGTTAAACAGGTATAACTCATCATAGTGTAACGAGCTGTCCACATATCTGCCGTAAAACTCACTCGGCCTTTGTGCTATGCAAATACCTATTTCAACATTTCCTTTTCAATCCCATATCTCTTATAGACATCAGCTCCAGCAGTTTGTCTACATATATGCTGAACATTCGGGTTCAAGTACTTATCTCTAGCCCTAACTTTCTTGAACTCAACAAATCGGAAAGGCTGATCATGATAGATGATAGTCTCACTAATCATAGCACGGTCTACTTTGTGATCATAATGCCTTTCTTCACTTAGCTCTGGAGGCCTCTTTGGACAACATTTTAAATGACGCTTCATAGCTGATGTTCCTTGACTAGATTCTGTTACCAACTTCTTACTACAATGGATGCAACTACTCCTATGTTTGCCATCTTGTTCTACTCCTAATGGCACAAACTCTTTCCAAACCTCAGATTTTTGGCGTTTATTAGAGTTAGGTACCTTTTGAGTTGCTTGAGTATGTTGAGTTGCTGCTTGAGTTACTGTTTCACCCTCATCATTCATATCCATGTACTCATTCTCAGCATCAAGAACTGCTATTGTCTCTAAGTGACTGTGAATCCATTGTCTGAAGCTGAAAGAGAACAATCACAAACACACACACCAAATTAGTCTCGCAAATACAAATCAGTCTTGAATAAATTCTTAGATATGCCAAGAGGCCCAAGACTGGGTGTAAATATAAACCTGCAAAACAGATAAACAAACACACACAAAAATAAACGAGAGTGAAACCCATCCATCAAAGTCTTCATCTTTAAGGATGGTAAAGAAGATGCTACTTCATAGTTTTTGAAAATAAATACACAGTAAGTTTTGTAGTTTATAACTTTCCGTATGACAAAAATACAATAATTGTGAACAAAAACACACACACACACAAACACAATAATTTAGCAAGTGGATATAGATACCCTAGAAACAAAAGCTAAAAGACGATCAAATCCCTAGGAATGAATGTATGATGACTCTGACTCTTCTTGAAAACTTTAATGTCATTTAATAAACAAAGAAAGAAGTGTGAATACATGGATGCGATGAGAAGATACAAAATTGACATTGAAAAGAAGCGTGAAGAAGCGTGAAAGAGATCACTTTCTGACTGGGCATAATCTCTAGATCTAGATTATCTAATAAAATAAGATACAAAAGAAAAAATTGTACCTCTTATAAAGGACTCCAGTGTCTCTTTAGACTTTGTGAACGGCTTCAAGTCGGTTTAGTGTCGAGTGTGAGTGAGAGAGAGACCTGTAACTCCGCCGGAGAAGATGTCGCCGAAGATGAAGGAGTCCGAATTCACGATTCTCTGCCAAACGCACAAGCCAAAACTCCTAATCGTGTTTCAACAAGTTAAAATTGATTCTAAATCGTTTCTCTTTCTGTTGGAAGTCGGAAGTCTGAAACTCCTATGTAAACCCTAAGTTTTGTTTAGTTATAAAATGGTGTTGTTTGGTTTTTGCTTAAAAACCCACGGGTACCCGAAACCCGATAGGATAAAACCCGACAGGGTAAATTGGAAAAAAACACGATCCGCCCGTTTTAAACCCGCGAGTTTTTTAATAAAAAAAACAGGGTAATGGGCTCAAAAAATATTCAGGGTTTCGGGTACCCATCGGGTAAAAACCCAACTTTAACATCCCTAAAGAAGACTTCCGGTAGATGTAAGGCATCTCTAACTTGCAACACCATATAATTTTTATTTTTTAACGAATGTAAAATTTATTCAGCAAAAAAAAAACGTTTTTATCATTCAAAATTTTTGTAAATAAATCTTAAAGAGTTCTAGTTCATATTCTTGTAGAAAACCAGATTTCCAACCCGTCTTCATATCCGTGTGTTCTCAGCGTTAATAGCTTGTTTCTCACTTCTTTGTCAATGTTCTCGATTAGAATTTCCTCGCAAATTTTTGGTTGCCTTCGGCAGTTCCTTTCCCTCCAAATGATGTGTACAGTGATTTGAAAGACATACCTTGTTACGAACAGAATTGTCCGCCCCACAGTTTTGTCTTTCAAAATGCCTAGGACTGTTTCCCAAACCGTTGAGAAGTGGGTTTTTGAGAATTCCCTTACTCATCTGTGTCCAAACTTTCGTAGAATAATTACAGGAGAAAAAAAGATGAGATCTCGTCTCCATCGGCTCATTGCACAGCACACAACATGGATTAACTCCCACATTCCAACCCAGCATACGATCTCCCGTAGTTAGTCGATTATGAGTCGCCAACCAACTAAAAAAAACATATTTCAGAGTAGAGTTTGAAAACCATACCACGTTATGCCAATCAACCTGGTCATGATCACTTCGGATAAGTAGCCATGTCTTCTTTGTATTGAACTTTTCTGTGTATTTGTCTTGACCATATTTCCAAATAGCCATATCCTTTTTCATCAGATCATTTCTCTGCTTCTCGTCCTCCGAAGTGTCTTCGATTGATTTAAGAATTTCAGATCGATGTCTCCTTCTTCTTTGATTCCAAGCGTGTGACACATATGCTTGTAATGGTATGCCCATGTCTATAACTCCTCTTGAACCTGTTATATCCATAAGGCAGCCCAGCTTCGACCACTTGTCGTACCAAAAAGATGTAGAGTTGCCATTTCCGATTTCTTTCTTGTATAGTCATTTTGTTGTCTCTCTATATTTTAGGAGCTTTCTTCACATCCATGAACCCAGCGATGTACTTGATTTTATCGACCATAAAACCTCTTTCTTTAATACATTCTCTTGTATCCAAATTACCCACAATGACTCTTTTCCTGAAATGATTCTCCATATTAGCTTCAGGCAGCAAACGACGTTATAGTCTTTAAGTGGTCTTAAACCTAATCCGCCGTCCTCTTTCTTTTAACCACAACACTCCATGCTATTTTTGCCTTTCTTGGATTCGAGTCCGGTCCTGACCACAAGAACGATGAGCATATCTTCTCAATTTCCTTTATACACTCGCTTGGAAGACGGAAAGCAGATAGCCAAAAGTTTGATATACTCTTCAGAACAGATCGTAATAATTGAAGTCTGCCTGCGAATGATAAGAATCGAGTTGTCCAAGTTATTATTATTTTCCTCATTTCTTCTATCAATGGCTGATAGTCGTGTGTTGTCATTCTCTTCGTCATTAGGGGAAGTCCTAAATAACAAATTGGCAGATGTCCATTATGAAATGGAAACCGCCCCATTAAGCCATCACGCTCACTCTCTTTGATTCCTGCCAAAAACATTGTTGATTTTTCCATATTTATTTTTTGCCCCGAGCTTTTTGCGAAATCATCAAAAATCCTGGTTATTCCTTCGATGGATCGTATCATCCCATCTGATAACACCATAAGATCGTCAGCAAAACTTAGATGAGTAAGGCCAAGATTCTTACATCGAGGATGGTATCCAAATTGTCTAATACTTGCTCATTTGTCCAGCAACTTTGATAGAACATCCATGCTTATTACAAAGAGGTAAGGCGACAAAGAACATCTTTGACGAAGACCTCTTTCGCTTCTGAAAAAACCCACTAGCTCACCGTTTACTTGGACTGAGAATGATGGTGTTATAATGTAGAGAGATATCCAATATATGAATTTTGGGGGGAAGTTCAAGGCACTTAGCGTATTCAGCAAGAATGTCCATTGAACTATATCAAAATCCTTTGATATATCGATTTTGATTGCACACCTTGCTGAAATACCTTCCTTATGGTAGTCCCGGACTAGCTCCGTTGCTAGCAAGACATTTTCAATTAGTAAACGATCTGCCACAAAAGCTGATTGGTTCGCTGAAATGAACTTGGGTAGAATTCTCTTTAATCGATTAGCAATGATTTTTGAGATAACCTTGTAGATGACATTGCAACACGAAATGGGTCGGTAATCTTTCATTTATGTTGCTCCAGTTTTCTTCGGAATATATCAAGGCTAGAATTGTTGTGTTGACTCCCTTTGGCAAGAACCCTTTTTCGAAGAATTATTGCACTGCTATTATAAATTCCTGTCCCACAATGTGCCAAACCGATTTATAAAACTCTGTTGTGTATCCATCTGGTCCCGGTGACTTATCACTAGGCATTGCAAAGAGAAATTTTTTGATCTCCTCTTCTGAAACTGATTTAGTGAGCTCACAACTGTCCGAATCTGATACTCGGAAAGGAAGCAGATTTTGAAGTCTTTCAACCGCTATTCCATCAAACTCCTCCGGCTTGAGCTATAGGAACTCCTTGAAATATCTCTCGGCCTCCGTTTTTATTTCGTCTTGTAGCTCGGTAACCCTGCCATCCGTACAAAGGATCTCTCGATATGTGTTTTGTGCATTCCTAAAGGTTACAGCTCTATGAAACGTCTTGTTGCTCTTATCCCCAACCTTCAGCCAATGTAATTTGGATCTCTGTTTGAGGAACTTTTCCTCCAATACCGACACTAAGTCCCATCTCTGGTAAGCTATGTTTTCTTCCTCCATGGCTGCGATGGAAGGGTTTGCTAAATTCTGCTCTTGTTTGTCGCATAGATCTTTATATGCCTCCTTCGACTTTTTCGATAAATCACCAAGTTTTTCCTTTGCAAGTTCCCTTATGTGTGGTTTCAAAGATTTCAGCTTCTTCGAGAACCGAAATAAAGCTGAAGTGGAAATATAAATTTCCTCTGTTCCCCTCCAAAATTTTTTTACCATCGGTTCAAACTCCTTCATCTCCGCCACTACGTTTACAAATTTGAACGGCTTCTTTCCATTCATGACTTCCACTTCCAATTTGATTCTGCACCGGAGGTGATCTGAACAAGCTCCTCCCTCAAAGACATTATAAGATTGGGGATAATTTTGCATCCATTTTTCATTGATAAGAACTCGATCTAGTTTCTTGGATATCATCCCATTTTCTCTTTTGTTACACCACGTGAATAATGGTCCTTGAGAGGCCATATCGACAAGTGAACAATATCTTACCAAATCCTGAAAATCCCTCATTCCTCCTGTGATAAGAACACTCTTGGAATTCGAATGCTCTTTCATATCCAGAACTTCATTGAAATCTCCTTGTATGATCCAAGGCTTGTTTCAAATGATAGGAGAGTTATGATGATATTTTAAATCTCTCCATAGCTCTTTTCGCTCCTCACTGAAATTAGATGCGTAGATGAAAGAGAAAAAGAAATCCTTGTCTTTGCTTGCTAACTTCACTTAGCATGTTATCATTTGACCGCTTTTGAACAAAGGAGTTAATCGCACATCATTCTTCCACACAACCCAGATTCTGCCTAGTCGATTGAACTCGTAGTTTGTTATATCCGACTAGTCCTTAAAAACCGAATTACTGACCTTCTAAAACTTAGACTCCTTCACCCTCGTCTCTAATACACACCCGAAGTCAAATCTACCTCCAATCACCCATCTTCTAACCACGGAATGTTTAGTTGTTTTGTTTAGACCACGAACATTCCAGAAGAAGCTCGACATATTTATTTCTTTTTGGGAGGTTTCCTTTTGCCAGAAACAGGTGGGAGTTATTCCCTTGTGTGTAAGGCTAAAGAGTTTACTGAACCTTTCTTTCCAACATTTGAAGAGCGTAGTGATACACGGATGGTCTGATCTTTTCCCGAAACCTCGCTTACTTCTTTTTTCACTTCGTCACGCTGTTGTATTTCCCCTTCTTCTTTTTCTTCATCGTCAACCTCATGTTCTACCATATCCGAGAGGAGAACGTACCTCAATGGCGAAGTCACAAGATTTGCAATTGATTGAGTTGACCCAACGGATCGTCCTATTTTCCCCGGACTAACCTCTGACCAAACTCCCTTTTCCTCTTCCGGTGGCACTCTGTTTTTGTCATTTGATATTTCCAATTCGGTTTTTGATTTTTCCAGAGTTACATTTCCCTGACTATCTTCTTCCTCATGTGCGGTCGATTCTTCCCTAACAATTTCCCCATTTAGTGCCCTTTCAATAATCTCCGTTGAAACCAACATATGTTGAGAAGTCTCAGATTCCTTACCTTCAATTTCTTGCGAGCTGATAATTAAGATTTTTCCTAAGAATCAATCCTAAATATGCTCATGTCATTGCAATATTTTAGGTGTCAATCCAATTGGGGTTTAGTTCAATGCAACAAGAATGCAAGAAACTCTCTAAGTTAAGCAAACAAGGGGGGATTTGGTTTTATCTAGGAACCTAATGATTCAAATTTAAATAAGCAAGTAATAAGCAATGCTAAACGAGATTAAGAAATTAATAAAGGCAAGCTCTTGGATGAGGTTATTGACTTTGGGGACTTCAATGATCAACCTATAATATCATTTCATACAATCAAACAATTTCCCTTAGCTTAGAACACTTAAATAAGATTAATCCACTCTCATGGCCTTAATCACTTTGATAATTAACTAATCAAGAACAAACTCTCATTTGTGAAAAATCAATTAACAAACATTAATCATAAGTTCCAATAGCCTTAATACTCCTTAAACAACTACTCTCGTAGGTTAAGCAAGTAAAATCTCTTATTTAGCTCTTTGGGAAATTTCATCGAACACTTTGTGTGCATGAAATTCTCTATGATCTAGATTAACTCTCTCAAGCCTAATCTAGCATTATGAACACTAAATAAGAGAGGAAAGATGAAAACTAAGCCCTAGACATCACAGATCAATCACTAAATTCCCCTAATCTACCTCATCCATGAGCTCTAAAAAGAACTATTCACTAATCATGAAGAACACACCAAATCCCATCAAAGAGGTGTTGTAAATCATGATTAGGGAATATAAAGATGAAAGATTAGAATAGATTAAGAAACTAAAACTTAGATTGCATAAATAAAAATCAAGATCTCTCTTACAAAATCCAAAAACCCTTAAAAAAGAGGTTTTTAGCAAGAGAAAAAAAGATATCCCAAGAAAATTAGGTTTTTGGGCTTAAATAGTGATAGGGGGTCGAACCGGGTCAACCCGGGATAAACCGGGTATTGACCCAGCTGAAACTGGGTTTTGCTGATTCTAGAGGTCTGTACCGACCAGTCCTGGGTCGGTACAGTTGGTCGGTACTACTCTCTGCGCATAGCTCCTTTGGGCGCCAGACGGACACTTCCCCGCTAAATCTGATGTATCTTTCGAACCACCGCTCAGAATGACTTCAAACTACCTCCAGAAGACAACTAAGTCATCTGGCTACATCTTTCATGAATATCATTGACGCTGAATCTGACCGTAACCCTTTCGTTCTGCCGGATCTTCAAGACACTTCGGCTGGCTTCATGGGGACGGATTTGGAAGTGGCTTTGTACCGACCAAGTATATCGAGCTAGGACAGGTCGGTACTAATATTTGCCTTTGTACCGACCAGTTAGTACCGGTCCAGAACAGGTCGGTACTAATCTTTCTTGTGTCGATCCAATGCTGGTCGGCGTTGGTCTTGCGGCCAGACGGATACACCTTCGGTAAAATCGCGATATCTCCTGTAAGACATGTCCGAATGACTTGATTGCAACTCCTCTGGTAAGCTAACTCATTCCTCTACAATTTCTATAAAGACTGTCGAGGCTAATTCGGAATGGAAACCCTTCGTTTAGTCAGGTCTTTCAGGCACGTCGGGTCTGGATCAAACTGGTCTTGGAGAGATTAGTACTAATCTTTCTTTGCATTCATGCCGAGCTGATCTGGGTCGGTGTTTCCTCCTGTGCTGATACCGATCCAGCATACCGACCCAGAACGGGTCGGTATGGTCTTCTGGAAAGTCCATTCTTCTTTTCGGCGGCCAGACGGAGACTGCTTAGAAAATCGGCCATATTTTCCAAACCACTCGTCCGAATGACTTGATTCAAAATCCGGTAGAAAGATAACTCATCCCTCTACAACGTTTATGAACAGCTCCGAAGCTAAATCAGATCAGAGAGCCTTCGGTCGGCAGGTTCTTTTCGACAGTTCGGATGACCCTTGCTTCCTACTTTGCTTCATTGCTCCAAATATCTCTAGAACACCTAGAAACGCTCCAAATGCATGCAAGACTCACTAGGACCTAATGCAAACACCTAGTACTCTAATTTAGACCAAAACACTAAGAAATCTATGGGAAATACATGCATGGGACCAAAAACACTAACATAAATGCATGCTAGAACATGTAAAGTATGAGTATATCAACTCCCCCAAACTTAATCATTTGCTTATCCTCAAGCAAACAAGACTAAGAAGAGAAAGAAGATCAAAATGGGAGCTCAAATCCAAAAGTACCATAAAAAGAATTCAACTCAATGTCCAAGTTACTAGCTCTTAGATGCGATCAAACAAGTCTACTCAAAAAGAGCTAGCCATATCCTTCCCTACATGAATCAAATTCAAGCCTAAACCTATACAAGTATTCATGTCATCCAATCCTTTAACATTCATTAATCGTTTCAAGTGAATCATGCTCATGCAAGGCAAGTGAATCCATTTGGCAAGGGTAAGGTCTTGAGACTAAGATGATCTCAAATGTACGGGGTTTTCACCAATGCAAGGGATCTCTTAACAAATGAGCAAGCTTTAGCAAAATGCTAAGAGTAAAAGGCAATCTATGCATACAAGGATAGACTTACATCTACCCAATGCCCAAATCGTCTCTAACCCTAGCATATCTACCCATGAAGTCCTCATCCTAAGCTACCCTTTTCTCACTTGGCCTTTTTGCCTTCATGCCCCATACGTGAACTTCTTCTTCCACTTCATCTTTTCTCACTTGGGGAATTTCTTCTTCTTCATTGAATCTTGTGGTTTCGTGCTTCTTTTTGTTGTTTCTTTAGCTCTTATTTCTTTCTTTTTCTTTGCCTTGCCTCATCATTTACCAATTGATGCCTTAGCCAATTTTTGGCTTTTTCCTTTGTTTCTATGAGGCTATAACTATCACTAAGAGCTATTCTTGATAACTTGCACTAACCACATCACAATATTGCATTCCCCTTTCACCTTCACTTTCTCCCTTTTGAACCCACTTTCTTCTTATCCACAATTCCATTAGTCACACATTTTCGTTCACACCAAACCCAAAACTTCCCTTTCCCACGAGCCTAGCCTAGTCTAGCCTTTGATGTTCGGCTAGATCTACATGCAATCCTATCCTTGTCGCCCTAAACTCAACACTTTTTGCCAAGCTTACTCGAAAAATTAGGCCTCACATACACACACTAAAGATTTTGGCTTGAAAGGAGGGTAGGTTAAAGGTATGGTAAACCGTTCCAATGATGGGAATCGGCTACTTTGACTAGCAAAAGAGTGGTGAAAAGGATAAGAGAGCCCAAGTATGTATATGGTAACCATGAATTCACTATGCAATGCACAAGCATGATAATTTCAATGTCAAAATTATGGTTTTCACTTAGGTAGGATTGAAATCAAATCAAGACTTGCTTTAGCTAACACCCTAGTAATGAAACGCAAAATCGAAATATGGTTCATCCTTGATTTCAACACGAGATCAAAAGCATCAAACAACAAATGACGAGGGCATTGAATCAAGCTCTAAATATGATACTTTACAAGGATAAATCTATCATTGCTCCTAATGCTCATGCAAAGCTACCTTATATGCTATGCATCTAGACTCGATCCTATATGGAATGCACAAAAGTTCAAAAATTTTCAAAATTATTGAAAATGCATGATATGCATGAGACTCAAGATGGAAAATACAAAATAATAACACAAAACGCATGGTTAGATACCGGTCCCTCCCCCAAACTTAAACTCACACCGTCCCGGTGTGAAATAAATTCAAGGAAGAGACAAAGACAAAGGATGATATGCAAAGACTCAAGATGCAAGAGATACTTACAATGGAGGAATGCTACTATGTGAATGGAGAGAATGGAGATCTTTCCCAACATCAAACACCGTTGCTACCTTGCCACGACCTTGCTACCGTCAAGAACCTTGCAACCACTCAACAAAAGATCAAAAAGCCCTAGAAACACAAAATCAACTAGAAAGCAAAGAGAATATGTACAATGATAAACATGAGAATGTCTCTCAAGCACACTTTGTTTAGAGTCACTAAGTTTGACTTTTGTTACCCTTTTAGGCGGGTGATGGAGGAGTGTGAGCACTCCATGGCGGATCTTTGAGCTCGAGCTTGAGCACCTTGCTCATGACATCTTGAAGACCGGCTTGCCCTTTCTCTTTGAGCTCAGATGTGAGGATCGCCTTGACCGAGGCAAAAGGTTTCGGCCGTCCTTTGCACTTGATCTTGTACTCGATCACTCCATCCTTGTGCTTCCAAGGAGTGAGAGTCATCATAGAAGGCTGGCTTGGCTCGGACCTAGACCCATGAAGCTTGCTTGATCCGTTTCCCATCTTAGCTTTGGCCTTTGTCTTCTTCTTTGCACCCTTGCTACCCTCAACATCATTCTCCATTGTGGTGGGAGGAAGCGGTTCCAAACAAGCTATATCAACTTCTGAAGCTTCCTTGTCATCACCATAACCCAAATCTTTTCTCTCAAGAGACTTCTCTTCCTCTTCATAGACTTTTGGGGGTGGAGCTTCTTCAACCATCTCACATCTACCCACATACCTCGCTTCTTCTTCATGAAACTCATAATCCTTTATGGTAATTGTGCCACAAAGCTTGTTGGAAGAAGTTCTCATTGGGTAATATACCTTATCATCCACATTCAAGAGAACTACCCTTTGATCTTTGAAATCCATTCTAGCGCCGGTGGTAAGTAGGAATGGGGTTCCAAGGAGAAGTGGGAGCTTGTTGGTCTTCTTCATCTCCATGACAACGAAGTCCGTTGGGACTATGCAATCCCCAACCTTAAGCGGGTAATCTTCAAGAAGACCAAGTGGTTTCCGTGAAGAAGCGTCTCCAAAGGTTATAGGTGATGGGTGATAGGTGAGGTTTCTTATCCCTAGACTCTTGAACATCTCATGGGACATGACATTCACACTTGAACCGGAGTCACACAAAGCATCCTCAATCTCCAAATCTCCAAGAGAGCCAGCTATAGAGAATTTACCGAGATTACCAAGCTTGGGGAGAGACTTAGGCTCGATCCTAGTTGTGCTTGGTGAATCAATGCAAGCAACGCTACCCTTTGGTTCTTGAACCATGGTCACGTCATCATCCTTCTCAAGGGTCACTCCCCCACCTTGTTCCTCAATGTCCACATTGAGCTTCAAAGGAGCATCTCTAAGGAAAGCACTTTGACATGTGAACCATAAAGTAGAGACTCAATTTCTCTAATGGCGGCTTCATGATCATCAATGGGACATGATTCATTTGAGAAGATGGCATTGCAATACTCCTTTGAGGTTTGTATGGCTTTCCCGTTTGAAGAACTTTGTTACACTTTGGCTCCATTGGCTCCCTTGGTCTCCATTTGTTGCACTCTTGAGCTCAATGCCTAAAGATTCTTATGTAGATCATTGTAGGAGCTAGCTACCTTGATATTGAAGCTCTCATTTGCTATTTGAGTGAAGCTTGAGATCTCATTCTGGAGTTTGGCCATTCTAGAGGGAGAGAAGAACTTGGCAAGGAATGATGTCTTGCATTGGTCCCATGAAGTGATGGAACCGTGGGGAAGGTTCTTTTCTCATTGCCTTACCTTGTCCCCAAGAGAGAATGGGAACAACCGTAGCTTGAAGCTATCTTCCGAGACACCGTTCATCTTTGTCAAGCCACAAATCCGATCGAAGTGATCTAAGTGATCAAGAGGATCTTCCACCGTCAAGCCATGAAATTTGTTGCTTTGCACCATGTTGATGAAGCTAGCTTTGACCTCAAAGTCATTGGTCTCAACCGGTGGTGCTAGAATTCCTTGGCGGTTGACATGAGCATTGGCCGCGTCTCCCGCTCCAACGGTGTTTTGAGCTCTAGCATCACGGGCGGGTGGTGGTGGGATGTGGAATTGCCCAACGTGAGCTTGTTGTTGCCCTTGACCGTTGTCCATGATCCTATAAAGAGAAAACAAAACTAGATAGATAGATTAGTAAACAAAGAAAATAAAAAGCTTGATCTCAAAAAGAGTCTAAATCTTATTGACTAAACTAGAACCCCAATCGGCAACGGCGCCAATTGATAATTAAGATTTTTCCTAAGAATCAATCCTAAATATGCTCATGTCATTGCAATATTTTAGGTGTCAATCCAATCGGGATTTAGTTCAATGCAACAAGAATGCAAGAAACTCTCTAAGTTAAGCAAACAAGGGGGGATTTGGTTTTATCTAGCAACCTAATGATTCAAATTTAAACAAGCAAGTAATAAGCAATGCTAAACGAGATTAAGAAATTAATAAAGGCAAGCTCTTGGATGAGGTTATTGACTTTGGGGACTTCAATGATCAACCTATAATATCATTTCATACAATCAAACAATTTCCCTTAGCCTAGAACACTTAAATAAGATTAATCCACTCTCATGGCCTTAATCACTTTGCTAATTAACTAATCAAGAACAAACTCTCATTTGTGAAAAATCAATCAACAAGCATTAATCATAAGTTCCAATAGCCTTAATACTCCTTAAACAACTACTCTCATAGGTTAAGCAAGTAAAATCTCTTATTTAGCTCTTTGGAAAATTTCATCGAACACTTTGTGTGCATGAAATTCCCTATGATCTAGATTAACTCTCTCAAGCCTAATCTAACATTATGAACACTAAATAAGAGAGGAAAGATGAAAACTAAGCCCTAGACATCATAGATCAATCACTAAATTCCCTTAAATCTATCTCATCCATGAGCTTTAAAAAGAACTATTCACTAATCATGAAGAACACATCAAATCTCATGAAAGAGGTGTTGTAAATCATGATTAGGGAATATAAAGATGAAAGATTATAAGAGATTAAGAAACTAAAACTTAGATTGCATAAATAAAAATCAAGATCTCTCTTACGAAATCCAAGAACCCTTAAAAAGGAGGTTTTTAGCAAGAGAAACAAAAAAAGATATCCCAAGAAAATTAGGTTTTTGGGCTTAAATAGTGATAGGGGGTCGAACCGGGTCAACCCGGGTCAACCCGGGAAAAACCGGGTATTGACCCAGCTGAAACTGGGTTTTGCTGATTCTGGAGGTCTGTACCGACCAGTCCTGGGTCGGTACAGTTGGTCGGTACTACTCTCTGCGCATAGCTCCTTTGGGCGCCAGACGGACACGTCCCCGCTAAATCTGATGTATCTTTCGAACCACCGCTTAGAATGACTTCAAACTACCTCCAAAAGACAGCTAACTCATCTGGCTACATCTTTAATGAAGATCATTGATGCTGAATCTGACCGTAACCGCTTCGTTCTGCCGGATCTTCAAGACACTTGGGCTGGCTTCATGGGGACGGATTTGGAAGTGGCTTTGTACCGACCAAGTGTACCGAGCTAGGACAGGTCGGTACTAATCTTTGCCTTTGTACCGACCAGTTAGTACCGGTCCAGAACAGGTCGGTACTAATCTTTCTTGTGTCGATCCAATGCCGGTCGGCGTTGGTCTCGCGGCCAGACGGATACACCTTCGGTAAACTCGCAATATCTCCTGTAAGACATGTCTGCATGACCTTATTCCAACTCCTCTGGCAAGCTAACTCATTCCTCTACAATTTCCATGAAGACCGTCGAGGCTAATTCGGAATGGAAACCCTTCGTTTAGTCAGCTCTTTTAGGCATGTCGGGTCTGGATCAAACTGGTTTGAAGAGATTAGTACCGAGCCGTAGTACCGACCCAGAATGGGTCGGTACTAATCTTCCTTTGCCTTCATGCCGAGCTGATCTGGGTCGGTGTTTCCTCCTGTGCTGATACCGATCCAGCATACCGACCCAGAACGGGTCGATACAGTCTTCTGGAAAGTCCGTTCTTCTTTTCGGCGGCCAGACGGAGACTGCTTAGCAAATCGGCCATATTTTCCAAACCACTCGTCTGAATGACTTGATTCAAAATCCGGTAGACAGATAACTCATCTCTCTACAACTTTCATGAACATCTACAAAGCTAAATCAGATCAGAGAGCCTTTGTTCGGCAGGTTCTTTTGGACGGTTCGGATGACCCTTGCTTCCTACTTTGCTTCATTGCTCCAAATATCTCCAGAACACCTAGAAACGCTCCAAATGCATGCAAGACTCACTAGAACCTAATGCAAACACCTAGTACTCTAATTTAGACCAAAACACTAAGAAATCTATGGGAAATACATGCATGAGACCAAAAACACTAACATAAATGGATGCTAGAACATGTAAAGTATGAGTATATCACGAGCCCATAAACTCTTCCTTCCCTGTCAATTGAACAATAGCTTTAGTCGCTCTGATTTCACAATCATTTGTAGATCTTTTCCACTTGAGAATCTGGATTTTTCTCGGCTTGACTACACAAATATCATAAGTGTGACACCATTTCTCGCAAGATGTACATCTTGGTGGTAGCCATGGGTATGAGTACTCCACCTCAACCTCCTCCTCCTCGTTCAAATTGAATAGAAAAGTTATCGGTAGTTCCTTCTTCAAGTTCGCTTCGACGAATATTTTAGCTTTCTCAAAACTCTTACACTACTCTGTGTCAGGATATAGTCTTTTCGGTTCTCCCACCTTGCTCGCTAGAAACCCCATTCCTTTCCCCGAATATAGCTGGTGCGGGACGTTTTTATATAGTAACCCACAATGGCATCGTTTTAATCTCTGCCTGAGTCTCTTCAGAAATTGGACTCCACTTTGACACAACCATTGGAACGCCTGCAAGATTCCACATGCCTCTTCGAAGAACTCTTGATCGAACCACTGAGTCTTTTATTTTGAACTTTACTGTGCGATCATCTACCACAAATACGTCGACCTGCGTTGTTTTATCCCCTAAAGGCCAGATTTTGTTCACTATTTCGTGAATTTTGGCCACATGTGGGGCTGTTGCTAGAAAATGCCTGATATCTTCATATTTTACATGTTCTAGCATACATTTTACTTAGAGTTTTGTGTCATTTGCATGCATAATCATGGTTTTGTCTTGCATTTAGGTCTCATTTAGAGTTTAGGACGTTTGAATTAGGTCGTAGTGAGTTCTTGCATGTTTTGGAGTATTTTCTAGGTGATTGGAGGCAATTTGGGTATATTTGGAAAAATGGACCAAAGTATAATGCAAGGGTCATCCAAACCGTCTGAAAGAACCTGCAGCACGAAGGCTCTCCGATCTGATTTAGCTTCGGAGGTGTTCATGAAAGTTGTAGAGGGATCAGTTATCTTTCTACCGGAGTTTGAATCAAGCTATTTGGACGTATGGTTTGGGAGATACGACAGATTCACTGGAGGTATGTCCGCCTGGCCGAGACAGTTTCGACCAACACCGCTCCGTCCATCCTGTGTGACCGTCCGGTGCAGGGACAGAACATTTTGGTGCTAAGCACCGGAACAGGCTCTCATTCCGCACCGAGTGGACCGTCCGATGCTCGTCCCGCCTTCCCTCTCCATCATTTCACATCGACCCGTCCGTCCGGTGTAAGCATCCGGTGCTACCTCGCCTCTCCCTTGAAGAAGCTTTCCACACCGAACCACCACACCGGACCGTCCATCCGGTGTTGGCATCGCTACCCAAGATCCGACCGGGTTAAGATCCGACCGGGTCAAGACCCGGTTTGTCCCGGGTTGACCCGGTTCGCCCCCTTTTACTATTTAAGCCCAAAAAACCTAATTTTCTGAGGGATCTCTTTTCTTATGCTAAAAACCTTTCCCTAAGTGTTCTAAATACTTTGTAAGAGAGATCTTGTTTTTTTTTTTTTATGCAATCTAAGTTTTAGTTTCTTAATCTCTTCTAATATTTCATCTTTCTATTCTCTAATCATGATTAACAACACCTCTTTCATGAGATTTGGGGTGTTCTTCATGATTAGTGAGTAGTTCTTTCTATAGTTCATGGATGAGGTAGATTAGGGGAATTTAGTGATTGATCTATGATGTCTAGGGCTTAGTTTACATCTTTCATTTCTTATTTAGTGTTCATAATGCTAGATTAGGTTTGAGAGAGTTAATCTAGATCATATGGAATTTCATGCACACAATGTGTTCGATGAAATTCCCCAAAGAGCTAAATAAGAGATTTTACTTGCTTAACCTATGAGAGTAGTTGTTTAAGGAGCATTAGGGCTATTGGAACTTATGATTAATGCTTGTTGATTAACTTTTCACAAATGAGAGTTTGTTCTTGATTAGTTAATTAGCAAAGTGATTAAGGCCATAAGGGTGGATTAGTCTTGTTTAAGTGTTATAGGCTAAGGGAAATTGCTTGATTATGTGAAATGACATTATAGGTTGATCATTGAAGTCCCCAAAGTCAATAACCTCATCCAAGAGCCTGCCTTTATTAATTTCTTAATCTCGTTTAGCATTGCTTATTACTTGCTTGTTTAAATTTGAATCATTAGGTTGTTAGAAAACCAAAACCACACTTGTTTGCTTGGATTAAAACATTTCTTGCATTTTTGTTGCATTGAACAAACCCCGATTGGATTGACACATAAAATATTGCAATGACATGAGCATATTTAGGATTGATTCTTAGGATGAAAAAGCCTATTTATCATTTGGCGCTGTTGCCGATTGGGGTTCTAGTTTAGTCAATATGATTTAGATTCTTTTTGAGATCAAGTTTTTTATTTTCTTTGTTTACTAATCTATCTCTCTAGTTTTGTTTTTATCTATTTAGAATCATAGACAACGGTCAAGAGCAACAACAAGCTCACGTTGGGCAAATTCCACATCCCACCACCACCCGCCCGTGTTGCTAGAGCTCAAAACATTGTTGGAGCGGGTGATGCGGCCAACGCTCACGTCAACCGCCAAGGTATTCGAGCACCACCTATTGAGAATACCAACTTTGAGGTCAAAGCTAGCCTCCTCACCATGTTGCAAGGAAACAAGTTCCATGGCTTGCCGGTGGAAGACCCTTTAGACCACTTGGATCACTTCGATCGGGTTTGTGATTTGACAAAGACAAATGGGGTATCCGAGGATGGCTTCAAACTCCGCTTGTTCCCGTTTTCACTTGGGGACAAGGCACATCAATGGGAGAAAAATTTGCCTCAAGGATCTTCACCACTTGGGATGAATGCAAGCGCGCTTTCCTTGCTAAGTTCTTCTCACCCTCAAGGACGGCTAAGCTACGAAATGAAATCTCGAGCTTCACTCAACGCTCCAATGAGACTTTCAATGAGGCGTGGGAAAGATTTAGAGGCTACACCATGCAATGTCCTCATCATGGATTCAATGATGCTTCTCTATTGAGCACACTCTACCGTGGAGTACTTCCAAAGATACAAATATTGCTAGACACTGCTTCTAATGGTAATTTCTTGGCTAAGGAGGTGAATGAAGCGATGGAGTTGGTAGAGAACCTAGCCAAAAGCGATGGAACCTATAGTAACGACTATAACCGTGCCACAAGAACGACAAGAGATTTCGATGAGCAAAAATGATCCAAGGAGATAAAACTTCTAAATGACAAGATGGACAAGCTCATTAGTGAATCTCAAAAACCGATCCACTTTGTTAGAGATTGTGAAGACAACCAACAGGTCCAAGAGGAAGTGAACTACGTTGGGTACCAAGGAAGTTACCAAAGGGGTTTCAACAACAATCAACAACAAAGCTTCGTTCCTCAAAACCAATTTCAAGGGAACCAATAAGGCTTCCCCAACAATGCCCCTTTCATGCCTCAAGCTCAAGGTCACAACTCAATGACTCAAGACCTTGATGTTAAAAATGTTCTTCAACAACTTCTTCAAGGTCAAACCAATGGAGCATTGGATATAAGCAAGAAGATGGAGGAAATCAATACCAAAGTGGCTTGCTCCTACAATGATCTACACAAGAAGCTTGAAGCATTGAGATCCAAAGTGAAACAAATGGAGACCAAGGGAGCCATTTCTTCCTCACCTCACCCTCAAGGTTCTTCACATGGGAAAAGCATACAAACCTCAAAGGAGTATTGCAATGCCCTCTTTTCACAAGAATCACGTCCCCTTGATGAACATGAAGCCGCCATTGGAGAAATCGAGCTTCTAGTCTATGGTTTGCAAGCCGAGGATCTTTGCCCTAGTCACGTCCCCTTGAAGCACAATGAGGACATTGAGGAACAAGGTGGTGGGGTGACCTTTGGAAATGATGAACACGTGAGCATGGTTGAAGACAAGGGTAGTGTTGCTTGCATTGATTCACCAAGCACAACTAGGATCGAGCATAAGTCTCTCCCCAAGCTTGGTAATCTCGGTAAGTTCTCTATAGCTTGCTCTCTTGGAGATTTGGAGATTGAGGATGCTTTATGTGACTCCGGTTCAAGTGTGAACGTCATGTCACGTGAGATGCTTAAGAGCCTAGGGATAAGAAACCTCACTCATTGTTGGAACGTGGTTCTGCACGTCCCACAAACCAATTTGTATCGGGGAAGTTCAGTGATTTTCTGTTTAAATAGAGATTTGGGCAAATGAGAAGGAACAAAGCTCGGGTCGTCGGCGACCCGTCGAAGTAGATAGCTGGGCCTTGTGAAAAGGCTGCCTACGTACCCTCCGAAGAAGGATCAAGCCATTCGTAGTTCGTAGTTTGTAGTTTGTCGTGAGGTCGTTGGAGTGGATCGGCATGTCTTGTGATCGGCACGGTGGCGATGTGCATGGCTCGTGGTTCCTTGTCGAGTTGCGAGGTTGACGTGTTGGCGAGTTCGGTGTGGCCGCTCGACGAGTCGTGTTGTTGTGAACGCCATGTACGTTGTTCATTCATGCATATCGCTTAGCATAATATTACTTGTCATGCAAGTTACCCCTTCTCTCGTGATCATGTCCTCTTTTCAGCGAGCTCGGTCATGAGATACCTGTCTTGAGCTCGTCGTCTTAGCTCGGTAGCTCTCATGGTGAGCTCGTCATCTTAGCTCGGTACCTCTTGTGGGAATTTGGTGTACTTTGTCAGTCTTGACCGTGAATGAGCTCGTGATCTCTTTGTTGTGACAGTGAGCTCGGCGCGTCGTCGCGTTCGTTGGTCGTCGTCATGCATGTGATCGTCTTTTGTCTCCTTTGCCATGGTCGTCATGGTCGGCGTCGTTGTGATGTTAATTGGCGAGGGTCATGTTGTTGTTGTTGTCGTGGTCGGTGAGTCTTTATGTTGTTGCTTGGTGAATTGGTTCGCTCTCGGTGTGGACGTGTGGTCATCTTCTCGGTCAGGTCGGGGTTATTGTGTTCGGCCAGCCTCTTCGGTATTGTTATTCCAGTCGTTATCGCCGAGGTCGTGAGAGTATGGTCGGTGTGAGGTGACGAAGATAATCGGTCTCCTTCCTTTTTTTCAGCCCCCTGCGTAAATGAAGATGATCTTCTATTTATAGTGATGTTTAGGCGGTTCGATGATGACTCGGCGATGATGACTCAACAATGATGTCGGTGATGACTAGGCGGGTTTGTCGGTTATGACTTGGCGTGGTCGAGTTGGGCCAAGTTCCGCGAATGAGTGTCGAAGTCGGCGGACTAAAAGACGAGTGGCTTGGGTTTAGCATCTCCGTGAGTTACACCTCTTCCTCTTGTCGTCGTGCTCTTTTTTTGCTCGTTGTGAGCTCGTTCTTCATGCACGTTGCTTTGTTTATGCATGTTACGTTATCATGCATGTTACGTCATGCATGCTGCTTGGTGTGTCATACCGTTCCTTGTGAATGTTTATCACGTCTTCATACTCGGAACGTCTTCTCCTCTTATCATGCTTGGCACCAGTGTGTTCTCATGTTCGGTGAGTCGCCACGTTCGGAGAGCTCGTGTGGCGTTGTTGTGATCGGCGAGCGGAGACATCCCCTCCTTGGTCGTTATTTTTGGCGATGAGTTATGCTCGGCCTCCTCTATGCTCGTTCTCGTCGTGTGAGTGAGGTCGGCAAGTTGAGAAAGGGATGAAATCGTTCTCATAGTTTCGTGGTCGTCACGTTTCCTTGTCGTGTTTCATGGTCGTCATGTCTTCATGCTCGTCATGCACGTCGTGGCGAGTTCGGAGATGATGGCGAGATCGGAGATGGCGAGGTCGAAGATGATGGTGAAGTCGGAGATGGCGAGATCGGAGATGGCGAAATCGGAGATGGCGAGGTCGTCATGTTGAGTGTGAGAGATCGTCAGGTTCGTGGTTTGGCGATGGGGCGTCATGTGTGAGCTCGGCGGTGGGCGTCATGTGTGAGCTCGGTGTGTGTGAGGTTGGCGTGTTCTTCTTGGTCGGCTCCTCCTCTCGTCGGTGTCGTTGTTCTTCTTGTCGTTATTGCTTGGTGTGAGTCTCCCTCTTTTGTTGTTGTCGTGAGTGATGGGTTATGTTCGGCGTCTTCCTCCGAGAGAGAATCCCCATGCTCGGCATGCTTGTCTCTCATTCTCTTCTTCACGAGCTCGTTAGGCGGTGATGTCGGCACGATAAAAAGATGAGATCGGTCTTCCTTTTGTCACCAGCTCTCGTCACGTTCGTCTTCGGCTTTTTTCCAATCCAAAGTCCTTTTTTTATAATGAACGTGATCTTTCTTATTTTTATAGTGAGTTTGGGCGGTATGACGGTGATGATGTCGGTCATGATTTCATGGGCCTGATTTGATGGGCCAATTTTGATTTGAATTGGGCTAGGTGAGGGCTTTGCTAAGCCCACCACCCACAATAGCCCTCCCCAAGTTCAGCGAATGAGTGTCAAGATCGGCGGACGACACAAGTCACAAGTCTTAGCTCGGCGTATGTTGATCTGCAAGTGAGGGTGAACTTGGCTTATGTTGACACAATGAGGTCGGCATGATGCCGAGTTACGAAGATGGCGAGTGAGAACTCGTGGTTGGCGAGGAGGTGAGCTCGGTCAACACCGATCCGCGAAGAGAGATGAGGTGAGGTGAGGTTAGTCCGAGGGAGAAGGCTTGCCATGTCGGCATGAGAAAAAGATGAGGTCGGTACGTAATCATCTCGGCAAGTGGATTGTCGGTCGGTAAGGTTTCACGAGAGAGGGATGAGTTCGGTTTGTTGATGGAGTGAAGTCATGAGCAGGCGAAGTGAGGTCGTGAGCTTGTTGGCGGAGTGATGTCGTGAACTCGTCATAGGAGCTCATCGTGCGTCGGTGTTGGTTGTCATGTACGTTGCTCCCATGCACGTTGCTTTTATACACGTTGTTTGACGTTGCTTGTCATGCACGTCATGCTCATCATGCTTGTTATGTCTCATGATCGTCATGTTTCGTGGTAGATGTTGCTCGGCATCGTTCCTGCAAAAATGACTAAAGACGCGAGATTGAACTCGGCTTTTGATCCTAGATTGAGCTCGAGACTGAGTTCGGCGTTGTTAGTTAGGTGTGCAACATCTGGTGCGAGTGAGGACTCGACTTTTAGATGTCCGGTGCGAGTGAGAACTCGACTTTAGATGTCTGGTGCGAGGCGAAAGCTCGACTTTAGATGGCGATGTGAGTGGCGAAAGGTGCAAGTCATTAGCTCGATCCACCTATCGGAGAATGCGAGGCTAGGCTCGGGTTGGCTATTAGGAGCGAGATGAGCTCGACCATCCCGTTAGCAACTTAGGTCGGATCCGAATATGCGAAGATGTGTTCGGCTTATTTGTTTATCGGTCGATCTAGGATTAAGTTGGCGGGACTGGCCCCGGCTTAAGGTGTCAGAAGTCGTAAGGTTTTTGCCTTGCGACTAGAGGCGTGGATTATTTCACCACTGCATCCATAGGGAACGCGTTTTGCTTGCGAGTCGGAGCTCGGCTTTTGGGTTCGATCCGAAGTACGAGACAAAAGCTGGGTTTATCCTTTGGAAAATGCGAGACTGGGCTCGGTGTTTTTTTTTTGTTTTTTTTTGCTTGCGAGCCGGAGCTCGGCTTTTGGGTTTAACCCGAGGTGCGAAGCGAAAACTCTAGTAGGTATCGAGCTGCAAATAAAATGAGGCATTATTGTTAATTTGATATCATAGCAAGGTACCTCGTAGAATTTGTTCGCTTATGCGACTGAGGTGATAGCATTTGAACCGTGTAAAGGGGAGCTCGATGATGAGCGAGCTATGACTGGATGCACTGGATGTCGTCGATGTGATGGAGGTGGGTCGATGTTCCCGACATTTACCGAGCTGCTCTTTGCGTGTAGAAAGTCCTCAAACCCCCCTCTCTGAAGTGCCAATTGTTGGAACGTGGTTCCGCACGTCTCCCACAAACCAATTTGTATCGGGGAAATGCGGTGATTTTCTGTTTAAATAGAGCTTCGTTGGGCAAATGAGAAGGAACAAAGCTCGGGTCGTCGGCGACACGTCGAAGTGGATAGATGGGCCTTATGAAAAGGCTGCCTACGTACCCTCCGAAGAGGGATCAAGCCATTCGTAGTTTGTCGTGAGGTCGTTGGAGTGGATCGGCATGTCTTGTGATCGGCACGGTGGCGATGTGCATGGCTCGTGGTTCCTTGTCGAGTTGCGAGGTTGACGTGTTGGCGAGTTTGGTGTGGCCGTTCGACGAGTCGTGTTGTTGTGAACGCCATGCACGTTGTTCGTCCATGCATATCGCTTACCATAATGTTACTTGTCATGCAAGTTACCCCTTCTCTCGTGGTCATGTCCTCTTTTCAGCGAGCTCGGTCATGAGATACCTGTTGTGAGCTCGTCGTCTTAGCTCGGTAGCTCTCATGGTGAGCTCGTCATCTTAGCTCGGTACCTCTTGTGGGAATTTGGTGTACTTTGTCAGTCTTGACCGTGAATGAGCTCGTGATCTCTTTGTTGTGACAGTTAGCTCGGCGCGTCATCGCATTCGTTGCTCGTCGTCATGCATGTGATCGTCTTTCGTCTCCTTTGCCATGGTCGTCATGGTCGGCGTCGTTGTGATGTTAATTGGCGAGGGTCATGTTGTTGTTGTTGTTGTCGTGGTCGGTGAGTCTTGGTGAATTGGTTCGTTCTCGGTGTGGACGTGTGGTCATCTTCTCGGTCAGGTCGGGGTTATTGTGTTCGGCCAGCCTCTTCGTTATTGTTATTCCAGTCGTTATCGCCGAGGTCGTGAGAGTATGGTCGGTGTGAGGTGACGAAGAAAATCGGTCTCCCTTTTTTTTCAGCTCCCCTGCGTAAATGAAGATGATCTTTTATTTATAGTGATGTTTAGGCGGTTCGATGATGACTCAGCGATGATGACTCAACGATGATGTCGGTGATGACTAGGCGGATATGTCAGTTATGACTAGGCGTGGTCGAGTTGGGCCTTCATGGGCTTCATTCTTGATGGGCTAAAAGTGGGGATGCTAAATCCCCCTACCACACTCATCACCCATCAGCCATCACCCATCATCCATCACTTTCGGAGATGCCTTTTCATGGAAACCGCTTGGTCTTCTTGAAGACTATCCGCTTAAAGTTGAGAATTGTATAGTCCCAACGAATTTCGTTGTTATGGAAATGAAGAAGACCAACAAGCTCCCACTTCTTCTTATGCTACAATGACAAGCATAGAGGAATTGATATGAGCCTAACAAAAATCCTTTATCAATTTGGCGCCATTGCCAATTGGGTTTAATTTTCAACATTAAGATTTTAGATCTCCTTGAGATTAAGCTTTCTTTTAATTTCGGTTACTAATCTCTTTCACTTCTTGTTGCTATCTAGGTGCATGCATACACGATTTAGAGGCCACAACAACCTTGTTGAGCCAATAGACGACATCCACCTCTTGGAACGGGGAAATAGAGCAAGGAGAGTAAGGGAACGACAACAACACATTGTGCGTTTGGGAATGGAGAACGTTGTCGAGATTCCGGTTGGTAACAACAATGGGCTCTTTGCTAACGTGCAAGGACAAGAAGACGGTGGTAATGGAAACCACCAAGCTCACGGTGGCCAAGCTCAATACCACCCACCACCACCCGCCCGGAATGTGAGAGCACCGAACAATCCCCCACGGGCTCAAAACATTGTTGGCGCGGGTGATGCCGCCAATGCTCACCAAAACCGCCAAGGCATTCAAGCCCCGCCGGTTGAGAACAACAACTTCGAGGTGAAGGCCGCTTTGATCAACATGGTTCAAAACAATAAGTTCCACGGCCTTGCTATGGAAAATCCTTTGGACCACATTGCCAATTTGATCGGATTCTAACTAAGATGAATGGAGTATCCGAGGATAGCTTCAAGCTAAGAATTTTCCAATTCTCACTTGGAGATAAAGCTTACCAATGGGAAAAGAGTCTTCCCCAAGGGTCCATCACATCATGGGACGAGTGCAAGAGAGAATTCCTTGCTAAGTTCTTCTCACCCTCTTGATAAATGATTTTTGTTATATGTATATCAATTCATCTATGCTTGTCATTGTAGCATAAGAGGTGTCAATCCATAGGGGTTAAGATCAATGAACTAAGAATACATGAACCTTCCTAAGCTAGAACAAATGTTTTGGGTTTTTATATTTTTGAACAAAGAATGTAAAATGCAAGAAAGAAAACAAAGGCTAGAAGTGTTGGAAAATGAATTAACTATCAAGAAGATGATTAATGAACAAACAATGATGATTTAGATTGAATTAAACACTATCCTAGAACATGGAATTCACAATTATGACTAATCCACTCTCGTGGCACTAATCACTTTGTTAATCACCAAATCAAGAACAAACTCTCGTTTGTGATAAGATGATTAACAAGCTTTAATCTCCAATTCCACTTAGTTCACTAATCACCCTAGACATCAACTCTCATTGGCTAGGCATGAAAGGCTCACAAAAGGTTTGGTTCAAGCATTTCATCGAACACCTCTCGGGCGTGAAACGCCTAAGCTCTAGTTTTGATCTCTCAATCCAAAACTAGCTTTAAGATCAACCTAAGTGAAGGATCTAACAAGATGTAACCTAAATCGTCATCATCTAATCATCAAGACAATTGACTAACGATGCTAATACACACAATCAATGCTATTCCTTAGGTTAAGATCACTAATTATGACTAATCCTCTCTCAAGGCACTAATCACTTTGCTAATCACTAAATCAAGATCAAACTCTCATTTGTGATGAAATGATTAGCAAGCATTAAGATCAATATTCAAATCAACCAATAAACACCTTAAGCAACTACTCTCATAGGTTAAGAATGTTTATCTCTTTCTAAGTTCTTTGGGGAATTTCATCAAACACCTTGTGGGTGTGAAATTCCCAAAGATCTAGATTGACTCTCTCAAGCCCAATCTAGCATTAAGATCACTTAGAAAGAAAGGAAAGCAATGATTAAGAACATAAGCAACACAAATCAATCATCAAATCATCAAAATCAAGCCATCCATAATCCAACAAAAAACCCTAAAGTCTAAACATGAAGAACAAAAGAGAAAAAGAAATAAAGATAAATAAATTGCATAAATAAAAGATAGAGTTGAAGAAATCTTCTCTAGAGTGGCATTTGTATGAAGAACAATCAAAATCCCTCCAAAATCATAAGAAGAGTTTGGGATAAAACCCAACTCTAGAAAGAAGAAAGCTTAGCATGAAAAATAGGTTTCAAGAGTATTTATAGAAAAAGGGGTGAACCGGGTCAACCCGGAACAAACCGGGTATTGACCCGGTCAAATCTGGGTTTTTGCTGGTTCTGGTGGTCTGTACCGACCAGTCCTGGGTCGGTACAGTGGATCGGCACAAGTCCCTGGTGTCATACCGGTCGGAGTGTGCCGCACGGGAGTCGGTCGGTACTGGTCTACATACACTTGGTAAAATCGCCATATCTCTTGAACCGCTTATCCAAATGACCTGAAACCACCTGCAGGCGACAGCTAACTCATATATCTACGACTTTCATGAAGAACGTAGAAGCTGAATCGGATTGGAAACCCTTCGTCTGGGTTGATCTTCCAGAAGTCGTATTGGGAGCAGCACTCGTTTGGACGCCAGACAGACATGTCTCTGATAAATATGATGTATCTTTCTAACCACGGATCAGAATGACATGAAACCACCTCCAGAAGTCAGATGACTCAATAATCTACATCTTTCATGAAGATCATTGACGCTGAATCTGACTGTAACCTCTTCGTTCTGCCGGATCTTTAAGACACTTCGACTGGCTTCATGGGGATGGATTTGGGAGTGGATTAGTACCGACCAAGTGTACCGAGCTAGGACAGGTCGGTACTAATCTTTGCCTTTGTACCGATCAGTTAGTACCGGTCCAGAACAGGTCGGTACTAATCTTTCTTGTGTCGATCCAATGCTGGTCGGCGTTGGTCTCGCGGCCAGACGGATACACCTTCGGTAAACTCACGATATCTCCTCGAATACATGTCCGAATGACCTGATTCCAACTCCTGTGGCAAGCTAACTCATCTGGCTACATCTTTCATGAAGATCATTGAGGCTGAATCGGACTTTAACTCCTTCGTTCTGCCGGATCTTCAAGACACTTCGGCTGGCTTCATGGGACGGATTTGGAAGTGGATTTGTACCGACCAAGTGTACCGAGCTAGGACAGGTCGGTACTAATCTTTGCCTTTGTACCGACCAGTTAGTACCGGTCCAGAACAGGTCGGTACTAATCTTTCTTGTGTCGATCCAATGCTGGTCGGCGTTGGTCTCGCGGCCAGACGGATACACCTTCGGTAAACTCACGATATCTCCTCGAATACATGTCCGAATGACCTGATTCCAACTCCTGTGGCAAGCTAACTCATCTGGCTACATCTTTCATGAAGATCATTGAGGCTGAATCGGACTTTAACTCCTTCGTTCTGCCGGATCTTCAAGACACTTCGGCTGGCTTCATGGGACGGATTTGGAAGTGGATTTGTACCGACCAAGTGTACCGAGCTAGGACAGGTCGGTACTAATCTTTGCCTTTGTACCGACCAGTTAGTACCGGTCCAGAACAGGTCGGTACTAATCTTTCTTGTGTCGATCCAATGCTGGTCGGCGTTGGTCTCGCGGCCAGACGGATACACCTTCGGTAAACTCGCGATATCTCTTGAACCGCTTATCCAAATGCCCTCATTCCAACTGCTCTGGCAAGCTAACTCATTCCTCGACAATTTCCATGAAGACAGTCGAGGCTAAATCGGACTGTATCCACTTCGTTTTGCCGATACAAATAGGTTGGTCTGCACTGCCGTGTTTGTGCCGCTTGGTTTGTGCCGACCCAGGATGGGTCGGTACAAATCTTCCTGATCCTTCATGCCGAGCAGATCTGGGTCGGTGTTGAGAAGTGCTTCTGATCGGTATAAGTCTCTGGAGCAATACCGACCCATGGTACCGACCCAATGCCGGTCGGTATTGTTCGACATCTTCGCGGCTAGTCGGGCATGGCTTCAGTAAACAGACCATATCTTCCAAACCACTGGTCCGAATGACTTGATTCAAAATCCGGTAGAAAGATAACTCATCCCTCTACAACTTTCATGAACACCTCCGAAGCTAAATCATATCAGAGAGCCTTTGTTCGGCAGGTTCTTTTGGACGGTTCGGATGACCCCTTCCTTCTCTTATGCTCCATAACTCCAAACTTCTCCAAAATGACTCCAAGCACCTATAAAACACTCCAAATGATGCAAGACTCACTAGGACTTAATGAAACCTAGCTAGACTCTAATTTAGACCAAAACACTAAGGAAAACAATGATTATGCATGCATGTGACTCAAAACGCTAAGTAGAATGCATGCTAAAACGAGTAAAATATGAGAATATCACCTCTAGAACCGCAAAGTTGAGGAACGAGATCTCAAGTTTCACACAACGCGGAAATGAATCTTTCAACGAGGCGTTGGAACGATTTAGAGGCTACACCACTCAATGCCCCCACCATGGTTTTTCCAACGCCTCTCTCTTGAGTACCTTATATCGTGGAGCATTGCCCAAGATAAGGATGCTTCTAGACACGGCCTCCAACGGGAATTTCTTAGCTAAGGAGGTGAATGAAGCCATGGAACTCGTGGAGAATCTAGCTCAAAGCGATGGGACTTATGGGGACGATTATGACCGAGTTACAAGGACAACAAGCGACTTTGATGAGCAAAAACGGGCTAAGGAAATGAAGAGTCTAAATCCCTGGAAACGGCGCCAAATTGATAGATGGATTTTTATTAAGTTCATATCAATTCCTCTAATGCTTGTCATTGTAGCATAAGAGGTGTCAATCCATAGGGGTTAAGATTAATATTCTAAGAATGCATGAAACTTCTTAAGCTAGAACAAATGTTTTTGGGTTTTTGTTTGTGGAAAAATAAGAAATGCAAGAAATAAAAGACAAGATAAAGACGTTGGATCATGGATTAAACTATCAAAGAAATGATTAACAATCAAACAATGATTCATTTGGAAGCATTAAACATTATCCTAAAACATGGAACTTTAACTTATGACTAATCCATTTTCATGGTACTAATCAATTCATTAAGATATGAGAATGACAAATAAGTCCAATTGATTCACTGAACACCCTAGTCATCAACTCTCGTTGGCTAAGCTTGCAAAGCTAGCAAAAGACTTGGTTCAAGCACCACTTCATTAATCACCTTTTTAGAAACTCTCATTTGCTAATTGGATAATCAATGAGCATTAATTACATGTCCATTTAGTTCACTTATCACCCTAATCATCAATTCTTATTGGCTAGGTATGAAAAGCTCACAAAAATTTGGTTCAAGCATTTTATCGAACACTTTTCGGGCGTGAGATGTCTTAGTTCTAGATTTTGATCTTTCAATCCCAATCTAGCATTAATCCCAACCTATGTGAAGGATCTAGCAAGGATCAACCTAAATTATCAACATCTAACCATCAAATCAACCTAATCTAGCATTACCCATGATCCAACAAAAGTCTAAGGTCTAAACATAGTGAAGAACAAAACAAAAGACATAAAGATAAAGAAGATGCATTAATATAAAGATAAGGGTGAAGAAATCGTCTCTAGAGTGGCATTTGCATGAAGAACAATCAAAATCCCTCAAAAAATAGAGTTTGGGTCGAGCCCAACTCTTCCAAGAAGAAGACTTACTACAAAAATTAGGTCTAGAAAGTTTAAATAGTCAAAAAGGTCAAACTGGATCAACTCTGGTCAAACTGGGTCAGCTATGGTGTACATTGGACGGTGGTGGTCCGGTGTGATGGCCCGGTATTCTCCCTGTCTTGAGCATGACTGCAATACCGGATGGTGACACCGGTCCATGGTTGGGCGGTGTTGGTTGCTCATCTCGCGGCCAGAGAGACATGTTCTTGGTAAATTTAATGTATCTTTCGAACCAATTCTCCAAATGACCTCAAACCACCTCTAGACGATATCTAACTCAAATGTCTATGATTGTTATGAAGACCTCAGAAGCTGAATCCTAATGGAGACCCTTCGTCCGGCCCTATCTTTAAGACACCTCGGGTGAACTCTGCATTTGCCTTTGCTCCATAACTCTAATCATCTCCAAAACGTCTCCAAGTACCTAGAAAACACTTTAAATGATGCAAGACTCACCAGGACCTAGTAGCTAGACTCTCATTTGGACCAAAACACTAAAGAAAGCTATGAAAACACATGCATGAGCCTCAAAATGCTAAGTTAAATGCATGCTAAAATGAGTAAAATATGAGAATGTCAACTCCCTCAAACTTATTCATTTGCTTGTCCTCAAGCAAACAAACAAGAACAAGATGAGAGAGAAAATTGAAAATGGGAGCTCAAACCCACAAATATCATTAAAATAATTCAAAGCTCAATGTCAAAGTCTACTAAAAAAGAGTTAGCCATGTCTATCCCTACATGAGTCAAGTTCAAGCCTCAACCTACACAAGAATTCTTAGCATCCATCCCTTTGACATTCTTTAAATAATATAGTGAATCATGTTATGCAAATCAAATAAACTCATTTGGTCAAGGGAATTGGTTTTGAGACATAGATGATCTCAACATATGTGTGGGTGCTCCAATTACAAGGGATCTCTCTATGAATGAGCAAACGTCAGCAAAATGCTAAAAGTAAAAGGCAACCGGCGCATACAAGGATAAATTCTCATCTACCCAATGCCCCAAATGTCTTTAACTCCTATTCTTCTAAGCTCATGAAGTATCACCCTAGACTACCCTTTTCCCAAAGGCATTTTGCCTTAATAACCCACATATTTTCCTTGCTCCACTTCATCTTCTTCTCACTTAGGGGAATTCTTTCTCTTTTCCAATCAACACATGGCTTGGTGTCTTTCATTTTCATTCCTTTAGCTCCTCTTTTCAAATCTCATCTTGCCTCCTTTCTCATCACTTTGATGCCTTAGCCATTTTTTTGGCTTCTTTTCAAATTTCAAACACCTAGAGGCTAACTTCTACACTTAGAGCTATTTCACTTTTATGCCACCAACCATTTCAACTTGTTGTATTCCCATATTCCTTTTTCCCATCTTTTCCTTTTGTTCCACCTTTCTTTTCATTCCACTTCCCATCGTTTTCTTCTCTTTTCTCAACCGTTCTCACCAAACATCCCAAAGTTCCCAACCTATCTAGCCTATCCTAGACTAGCTCATTGATGTTGGAACTAGATCTACATGGAAATCTATCATTGTCGCCCTAAACTTAACACGTTTTACCAAGTTTGCTCGAAAAGAAGGCCTCGCCATCACTCACTATTGATATTGGCTTGAAATGAGGTAGGGTTTAGGGTGTGGAGAACCAATCCAATGATGGGATTTGGCTATTTGGGCCAGCAAAGTGTGGTAAAAAGGAGTAAGAAGACCCAAATATGTATAAGGTAAGCCATGAGTCTATTCTTCAATGCATGATCATGATAATTGTGAGTCAAATTAAGGTTCTAGTTGATAGGGATGGACTTAATTCACAACTTGCTTCAGCTAAAACATAATCAATGAATCACAAGATCAAAACATGGTGCATCCTTGATTTCAAACTCTATCTAAGCGCATCAAACAACTAACAACTAGGACATTGAACCAAACTCTTAAAATGATACTATACAAGGAAATTACACCATTGCTCCCAATGTAATATGAAATGCAACCTATATGCAAGCTAGACTCAATCCTAATTATGAAATGCAACTACATAATTGTCTTTTTGTGTTTCAAATTTTCAAAATTTTCCAATTTTTATGGTTTTTTATGCACTTATATGTATGCATGAGAGTCACGTATGCAAAAAGGAAAATAAGATCACAAAACAAAATGTCAAATGACACAAACCCCTTCCCCAAACTTGAATTGCACCGTCTCGGTGCAACAAAAGTCAAAGAGAGAGAGTAAAAATATTCAAGAATGTATATACAATGAAATGGAGTGAGGATCATACCTTGTATCGGAGAGAAGGATGATGTGTTGTGGCTCAAACCGTCCTTTCATCTAACACCACGACCATTGGACCCAAGAGACCCTTATTGATGCTTGTTTTGTGTCTCTAGCTTGACAAAGGATAGGCTTGGGAGGTTCCAAGGGCGCGTTTAACGTCACTAGCTTGACGGTTGCTTCCTCATTTTCACTCCCTTCATGAAGATCACAAGAAAAGCGAAAATATTAGCAACAAAAGAAAATAATAAGGCTCTAGTCTCAAGAAGATTCAAAATCCTAATGATCAATGCTAAACCCCAATGGCAACGACGCCAAATTGATAATGGATAATTTGTATCTAATACCAATTACCCAAATGCTATCGTTGTAGTACTTGGGGATCAATCCAAGGAGGCACAAAGAACAATACACTAGAAATGCAAGAAATTACTTAAGCTACACAACCAAAGAGATTTGTGTTTTCTAACAACCTAATTCAAATTGACAACAAACAAGTAAACAAGACAAGGGCTAAACAAGATTAAAAAGAGGATCTTTGGGTAAGGCAATTGATTTGGGGAAATCTTAAGCTAAGCAATGATGTCTACATAATCACAAAAGTGCATTTCCTTAAGCATAGAACACTAATCAAGATTAATCTAATATCTTAGCACTAATCACTTTACTAATCACCAATTCAAGATTAAATTCTCATTTGTGAAAAAGTAATTAGCAAGCATTAAACACAAGTTCTAATAGCCAGGATTCACCTTAGACATTTACTCTCATGAGCTAAGTATGAAAATCTTTTATTTAGTTCATTGGAGAATTTCATCAAACACCTTGTGTGCATGAAATTTCTTATGATCTAGATTCACTCTTTCAAGCCTAATCTAACATTAAAAACACTAAATAAGAAAGGAAATAACATTAATCCCAACATTTAGCTCTAGACATCAAAGATTAACAAAAGAAATCCCCTAATCTACCAAACTCAAATGATCCAAGAAGGACTACTCACTAATCATGGTGAAACCTTTAAATCCCATGAGGAAGATGATAGATTCCATGATTAGAGAGTAGAAAGATGAAAGATTAGAGAGATTAAACTTCAAATTGCATTAAACCTCAAGATATCTCTTACAAAATTATAAAAAGCCTAAAAGAAAACAAGGAAAAACGTTTTTGGACTAGAGAAAAAGATAAAAGAAAGCATAAAAACTAGATAAATGCTCTATGCTCATTTCATAGGAGTGAGCTCAATGCGTATAGAAAGGAGAAGCACGAGGTGGCGCTAGAAGGAGACGGTGACATGAATCATAGCAGAGGAAAGATGGTACTCTACAATGGCATACACCATTCGCCAATCTCACCTCAAGAGGATCGAAAGGCCAAGAGGAAGGCCATGAGGTCCCCATCTCCATGCTCAAGCAATCCATCATACTTAATGGGGTCTTCTTCCCCATCTCAAAGTTTCTAGGTAACACTCCAACCCTTGTACAAAGTTTTTCATTTGTTTTTAGTCTAGCTTTTTATTTTTGTTTGTTGGTTTCTCCCTTGAATTTATTTCACACCGAGACGGTGTGATTTAAGTTTGGGGGAGACCGGTATCTAATCATGTTTCTCGTGTTCTTATTTTGATTTATATATCTTGAGTCTCATGCATTCATGCATTCATCTATGGCATAGAAAAACACAAAAAAATCAAAATTTTTTGAAAATTTGAAACTCAAAAAAAGAAATCATTTAGTTGCATTTCATGATTAAGATCGAGTCTAGTTACATATAGGTATTGCATTCATATGCATTGGGAGCAATGATATAATGCCCTCGTTGCTAGTTGCTTGATGCTTTTGATCTCGTGTTTGAAATCAAGGATGAACCATATTTTGATCTCATGTTTCATTACTCGGGTCTTAGCTAAAGCAAGTTGAGAATTGAATCCAATCATACTTAAGTGAGAACGTAATCTTGACATTTCAATTATCATACTCATGCATCTCATAGTGAATTCATGGATACCACATACATACTTGGGCTCTCTTATCCTTTTCACTACCCTCTTGCTAGCCTAAATAGCCGATTACCATCATTGGAACGGTTAACCCCGCCTTCAACCTACCCTCCTTTCAAGCCAAATCTTTAGTGTGCGAATGTAAGGCCTAATTTTTTGAGTAAGCTTGGAAAAAGGTGTTGATTTTAGGGCGACAAAGATAGGTTTGCATGTAGATATAGCCCAACATCAAGGGTTAGACTAGGCTAGGCTAGATAAGATGGGATGTTTTGGGGTTTGGCGTGAATAAAAGTGTGTGATCGATGACATTGTGGTAGAGAAAAGGAGTGAGTCCAAAGGCGATCGAAAAGGCTAAAGGGGATGCAATATTGTGAAGTGGTTGGTGCGAAATTATATGGTTAGCTCTTAGCAATTAGTTTTAGCCACAAAAGGACTATTGAAAAAGAAAGAAGCCAAAAATTGGCTAAGGCATCAAGTGATGAGAAAAGAGGCGAAGCAAAGAAAAGGAAAGAAAAGAAGAGCTAAGAAAACAACTCCAAGCCACGAAACCCAATGGAGACGAAGAATTCCCCCAAGTGAGAAAAGATGAAGTGGAAGAAAGAAGAGAAACGTGTGGGACATGAAGGCAAAAAAGCCTTGTGAAGAAAGGGTAGCTTAGGTTTGGGACTTCATGGTTAGAGATGCTAGGGTTAGAGACATTTTAGACATTGGGTAGATGTAAATTTATCCTTGTATGCATAGGTTGCCTTTTACTCTTAGCATTTTGCTAAAGCTTGCTCATTCTTAGAAAGATCTCTTGCATTGGAGTTACCACATATATTTGAGATCATCTTAGTCTCAAGGCCTTTACCATAGCCAAATGAATTCACTTGTCTTGCATGAACATGATCCACTTGAACAATTTAATGAATGTCAAAGGATTGGATGATAGGAATGCGTGTGTAGGTTGAGACTTGGGCTTGATTCATGTAGAGATAGGTATGGCTAGCTCTTTTTGAGTAGACTTATTTGATCGCATCTTAGAGCTAACAACTTGGTCATTGAGTTTGAATTCTTTTGGTGATACTTGTGGATTTGAGCTCCCACTTTCAAACCTCTCTCCCTTCTTGTTCTTGTTTGTTTGCTTGAGAGCAAGCAAAGGAATAAGTTTAAGGGAGTTGATATTCTCGTATTTTACCTCTTCTAAGCCTTCATTTAGCTTAGGTTTTGTCTCTTTAGCATGTATCTAATAGCATTTCTCTTGTGTTTTGCTCTCATTTTGAGTTTAGGGTGTTCATACTAGGTCCTAGAGTGTCTTGCATGTTTTGGAGTGTGTTTCTAGGTGTTTGGAGACTTATGGACATCTTAGAAGAGCTCGCACTTGGACTTAGATCGAGAGAGGTTGGCTAGAAGAGATGGTGAATTCGGACTGACCACATCGGCCCTCAGCACCGGCTGGTATTGCAGTTTCAGCCAAGGCAGGGTCCGGGCCGTCGCACCGGATGAAGACTGGCCGGTGTAAAGGCGCGTCCACTTTCTTTCCTTCGCCACACCGGCTCGCACCCGTTCGGCATCACCATCCGATATTGCACCATCACTCGGGCAGGGCAAATACCGGCCCACAACACCCCTTAACCATCGACCAGTGCCCATATGCAAGACACGGAATGCCGGCCCGCTCTCGTCTGGCGTGTCCGTCCGGTACGCGACCAACGCAAGGACAAGGAAAATACCGGCCCTCCACACCGCCCCGTCTCGATCCGGCATGGAAGCTCTCGACCGAAGACCACCTATACCGGCCCACCATACCAGACCGTCACCGCCCCGCCATACCGGACTGTCACCGGCGGTGTAGAATTCTTGACCCAGTTTCGGCCGGGTCAACACCCGGTTTGTCCCTGGTTGACCCGGTCCGCCCAGCAACAATTATAAATACTCTAAACCTAATTTTCTTTGGTCTAAATTTTTTTCTAGCTAAAAACCTCACTTTTTGAGTTCTTGTGATTTGTAAGAGATATCTTCTTTGGTTTATGCAATTTAAGTTTGGATTTGTTAATTTCTATCTTCCATGTCTTCTTTCTTAATCATCTTATCATTAAACCATGGGATTTAACATGTTCTTCATAGGATTTGTTGGGTTCCTAATGGTTAGTGAGTAGTCTCTTAGGATTCGAGGATGGAGTTGATTTAGGATGATTGAGTGGATAATCTATGATGTTTAGGGCCTAGTTTATTGATTTCCCTTCTTGCTAAGTGTGCTTAATGCTAGATTAGGCTTGAGAGAGTTGATATAGACTTTAGGGAATTTCACACCTACAAGGTGTTTGATGAAATTCCCCAAAGAGCTTAGTTAGATATAAGCATTCTCAACCTATGAGAGTAGTTGCTTGAGGTGTTTATTGGTTGATTTGAACATTGATCTTAATGCTTGCTAATCATTTTATCACAAATAAGAATTTGATCTTGATTTAGTGATTAGCAAAGTGATTAGTGCCTTGAGAGAGGATTAGTCATAATTAGTAATCATAACCTAAGGATTAGCATTGTGTGTGTATTGAGCATCATAGATTAGCCATTTATCACTCTATTTCCATAACATCATCCTTGGATTCGTCTTTTTATCAATTTGTTAATCTCGTTTAGTGCTTATTTGATATTGTCACTAGTTGCTTTGTTTAATTTGAATTGGGATTGCTAGAATTGAAACTAAAACCAACATTGTCTTGCTTGAACTAAGTAGCTCTATGCATTCTTAGTGCTTGAAAGCATCAAACCCATTTGGATTGATCCTTAAGTCCTACAATGATATTAGTAGACTTGAGTAATTTATACGCAAAAATTCTACTATCACGTTTCATAGACTTTCTGCTGCTCGAAGTTTGTCTAAGACCTACAAAGAATTTGCCTCTTTAATACTCATCTCTCACATTATCCTTGCCGGGACTTAGAAAGCGGTTTAGGTCACTATGTGTGTGCTTTAATTTTCCGTGGAACTCGTTAAATATCTTTTGTGTAGTTTAGTTGATCATTAATCTATTAACAGTGGTAGGAAGAAGAAGAGGGGACAGCGTGCGGCTGGTCCAGATAAAAGTTGAAGAGGGCTACGTCAATTTAGCATGAAAGATCTCGGCTTTCATCTAATTTTTATTTAAATGTTTTATAGCTATGAATTTTTGTTATACATTTAACTGATCTTGTGTTCTTCCGGCTTCCTCTCAGTTTGTGAAAAGGTGGAGAGCAAAGGATCGACAACTTACAACGAGGTACAGTAGTTTCCTTAAAATAGAAAGCTTCACAATATGTCTGCCTTTACAAGAAGATCCCATTCACTTCTCTTTACCTTATCTCACGGAACTGATTTCTCCTGCTTACCAGTGTTGTTTAACACTTGTCAAGATCACATAGTGGAATATCAGTTTGTCTCATGAGAAGTATTGCAAACGTGTAGTTCTGTAATACGGTTTTTGACAGGTGAAAGTACTTTCAGGGTTTCTTGTGCGTGCGCCGCACACCATGCTCTCCGGCGGGCCTCCGCCGTCAAACACAACTCATGAATCCATCGAATCTTCTCAGGCGATTCAAAGAGAATATACTCAAGACTCACCGAAGCCACTATGGTCTCCCATAGTTCAGAATAAACTTTCACTCTCAAAACACAATCTCAGTTACACGGTTGTTGACAGTACTCCGACGGTGGAGATTCCTGATGAAATTATCGAGGGTTCAGCGCCTTAATGGGAGGATCTTCTCATCGGGAAGTTTCTATCAACAACACCTCACTTCTCAAAAGTCCATGTGATTATTAATAAGATCTGGACTATGGGTAATAAGACAATAAAGATTGATGCATTCGTAGTGAACTCAACAACAGTTAAATTCAGGATCCGGGATAGTGTGACTCGTGCAAGAGTTCTTCGATGAGGTATGTGGAACATTGCAGATGTTCCAATAATCGTCTCAAAATGGTCACCGGTGATCGACGAAGTTCAGCCAGAGATCACTTCGATTCCTATGTGGATAACAATTAAAAAGGTGCCGCATAAGATGTTTCATGGGAAGGGTCTTGGTTTTCTTGCTAGTGCAGTAGGAGAGCCTAAGAGACTACATCCTGATATGGAATCTCTTTAAAAATTTCGATGAGGCAAAAATCTTTGTGGAGGCTGACTTGTCAAAAGAACTTCCCAAATCATTCCGATTCACATCGGAGAAAGGTGTAGATCAAATCGTGGATTTTCACTATCCATGGCTACCATCCAGATGTTCAACATGTTCTAAATGGGGAAATCTCAAGAAAGATTGTTTGGTGAATAAATGGCAGAAGACGTTGGCAGTAAGATCGAGAGATATAAAATCAGACGAAAACAGAGCACAATCAGTGTTGGATGTTGGGGATGTTGCGAAGAGCAAAGCTGGGGAGTTTGGATATTTTCTTAGCAGAGAAGAGCAGTGTAGTTCTGAATGACCAACATAACCATGTTCTGGTCTTACCAGAAACAGAGAAACTGAGTGAAATGGGAGTAGTGGAGGGGAAATCAATTGAAGAGGAGAAGGATAATGATACAGAAGACAATGGGAAGTGGAATGCAGTGTCACCAGGGAAGGTCGGGAGACATTTCAGAAGCTCTAGTGGTGATTCAAAGGAAGTATCAGTCTCTCCTTCTCGATTCTCAATCCTTGATGATGAAAATGAGATGGTAGTAGAGAATGCAACAGATGCATGTAAAGAAAAGGATGAAGAAATAGAAGATGGAGAGATCACACATCATGCTGATCACACAAAGGAAATATCGAAGAAGATGGAGAAGCAAGAGGAAAAAGGGACTCGTCCCCCAATACCAAGAGCTTCCAAGTCTGGTCCAAAAAGCCTAGCTGATTCGAATGCTTCAATCATGAAGGAGAAACTTCCTCCTTCTGTTTCAGGCAGAAGAGTCACTAGGAAAAAAAATTAAATATGTCGAGTTTTTCATGGGATGTACGCAGCTTTAATAAATTCTCTAAACATTCTGTTACCAGAAACTGGGTAAATAATGTAAATTTTCAGTTTGGTTGTCTACTAGAAACGATAGTCAAGGAGAACAAGGCGTCTTCGATAGTTGTCTCTGTTTTTCAGGGATGGTGTTTTTGGTCAAATTATGAACACCATAGGTTAGGTCGCATATGGGTTGTTTGGAGGGAGAATGTGCGACTAACTCCAGTGTTCAAGAGTGATCAAATGATTACTTGTTCAGTGTTCAGTGTTCAAGATTTGGTGCGGCATTGTTCTTTTGTGGATCTCGGTTCACATGGGCCATGCTTCACTTGGTGTAATAAGCGAGAGGAGGGGTTAGTGTGCAAGAAGCTAGACAGAGTGATGGTTAATGGGGCTTGGTTGAGCTCATACCTGCAGTCTTATTGTGTATTTGAAGCTGGAGGATGTTCAAATCATTTAAGAGGGAGAATTATGATGGACGTGGAACCTGCTCGTGGGAGAAAGCCTTTTAAATTTGTGAATGTGCTGACGACGCTTCCACTGTTTATGGATGTGGTTAAAGAGTTTTGGGATTCAACAGATCCATTATTCATTTCCACCTCAGCTATGTACATATTTTCAAAGAAGATTAAAGCCTTGAAACCACTCTTAAGGACGTTGGGAAAAAAGAAGAAGCTCGGCTATTCACCAAAGAGAGCTAAGGAGGCTCACGAAGATCTATGCTCACGACACGCTGCTACATTACTTGATCCATCCCCATCTAAGATTGCATTGGAGGCGGAGGCTTATGCTAAGTGGCAACGGTTAGCTGAACTAGAGGAAGGGTTCCTCAAACAAAAATCAAAAATACAAAGGCTAAATGTTGGGGCGATTAGGTTTTTCAGCGATACCACCTTGTGTCGAGCGATACCACCTGGTGTCGGTCGATACCGACGGCATAAAGAAAGGAAACGTGACTTTTTCCTTATCTGAAGAAATTGCACTTTGGTCCAGAAATCTATATTATTTACAAGAAGCCCCAAAACGTGTTTTACCTTATAATTTGGTTTTTCAGCCACCTGTTTTTGGCAAAGTATTATTATTCTTCATACTTTGAGAGAGATTGGGTTTGAGGGTTTTTGGGGAGACAATTCTGAACCCCTTTGTTTCTTATTGATTTCTTTTATGCAATTCTATCCATCTATGATTTATGTTCCATTGATCATGTCTGAGTAGTTTGCTAGTTAAGTTTAGGGTTTTTCAAAGAGCTCTTCATGATTTGTTAAATTGGTTAAACTATCTAGAGATTCATCTTATTGAGTTCTTCATCTAAGTAGTTCTTAAAGCTTGTCCTAGATTAGCTACCTAGAATTAAGATCATAGGTTAGTTCTCTCAGCGAAAGTTGGTTAATTAACTTGAAAAACTTAGATGAGCAATTATGTTTAGTTCAAAGAAATTTGGCTAGGGAGAATTGTGAACAAATCAGACCTGAACTTATTGCATGTTTATTTGTCTAGGTTTCGCAAAGAAATTTGGTTTCTTAACTTCTTAAACATAGAAATCAGTGCAACGAAAGTTGGTTGATTTGGTGTAGTGTTCTGAGTTCTAGAACCGTGCTTAATTAGAATCTCTACGTTCTATCCATATGCTTTTCTTGAATCTCTGCGAAATTCATTAAGCTTAGCTTTTACCTCCATCAAATTCTCACTAGATCTGTTTGCTTTGTTTTATTTCTTATTCTCATTGATTTTACTTAGCTTAATTCGAACCTATATAGTCTATTGTGTGATCTTGAGTCTTTGTGGTTTCGACCCCTAAGTACTACAACGACATAGCTGCTAGTACCTCTAGGGTATTACTTTTGAGCTTATCAAAATTTGGCACCGTTGCCGGGGACTCTTAAATCGCCATTAGATTTTAGTCTAGAATTTCGACTAAGTTCGATAGTGTCGAGCGACACCACCCAGTGTCGGTCGAAACTCATCGTTTTATTTTACTCTTTTTCTTATTTTTGTTACTTACGTGCCTTGTCTTTTGTGTTTCAGGTGTATGCCTACTCGCAAAACCAGGAAGAACAAGAGCACTCAGCTAGTAAATCTTTCCAACAAGGAGCTAGCAATTTGGAACGCACAAATAGGAAAACAAAGAAGCCAACAGAGATGAATAATCCAGTGGTATTGACTCGTGATGATGCTGGAGCTTTGAGAGACCAAGAGGGTCATTTGTGCAATGAGAGAGGGCAACGACTTGATGGAGATGAAATGTCATTGTCCCTCCAGTTGTTGTTGATGAGATTGTCGCGCCAGATCATGGTAGGACAATTGGTGAGTACAACAAGCCTGATCAGTTCTATACCAATCGATCAGCGATTCGCCCTCCTGCTTTTTTCAGAAGAATGACTTTGAGCTGAAACATACATACTACACTCTTGTGGGTCAACACCCTTTTCATGGTCTTTCTTATGAACACCCCATGGATCACATTGAGAGGTTTGAGGACTTGGTTACTAGCATTAAGTACAATGGGGTGTCCAATGATTTCATTTTCTGTAAGCTTTTCCCATACTCTCTTGGTGGGGATGCAGCTTATTGGCTTAAGCAGTTGCAGCCAGGATCGCTGACTACTTGGGAGGAGACTAAGAATGCCTTCTTGAACAATTTCTATGATGATGCAAGATCCGAGGAGCTGAGAAATAAAATCTCCCAATTTTCTCAAGGATCAACTGAGGCATTCAAGGCAGCTTTGGTGAGATTCAGATCATATCAGAGGGATTGTCCACATCACGGGTCACTAAGGTTCAGTTGCTGGGTATTTTCTTCAGAGGGATTGATTGGAGGTATCAAATGGCTTTGGATGCTGCGAGTAATGGGAATTTCAACACCAGATATCCTGAAGATGCTTATGTGCTTATCGAAAACTTGGCTTCTAGCAATAGTACCAAGAATGCAGACATGGAGCGCAAGAAGCAAGCTGGTAACTTGGATGGCAGTCAAATTGCAGAGGTGAAGGCTAAGCTGGATTCGATGCACAATCTGTTGATGGGAAAGACAAAGAAGGATGTCCTCTTTGATGCTGATGTCAAGAATTTTGAAAAAGATGAAGTGGAAGACGTTAACTACATTGGTGGAGCTGGGTTTCAAGGTCAAAGGTATCAATACCAGCAAAACAACAACCGAAACTTCACCAACAATGCTCAACAAGGAGGGTACAAGTCTGAAGTCAACCCAGCTAGTTTTGGAACAAATCAGTATCTACAGGAACCAATTCAGAGCAGTGGCTACAATAGAACCTATGGGAATTCGTCCTACCAATCTCCACCACCCAAAACTCCTGAAAGGAAAGTTGAATCTATGCTGGAACAGATTCTTGAGGGACAACAGAAGATGATAGTAGACTTTAATGGGAAGATGGACGCCATGTATACAGATCTGAATGGGAAAATTGAGTCTCTCAACACTCATCAGAAGATGCTGGAAACTCAAATAGCTCAGACTGCAGCAGCTGTCAAGGGAAAGATGGTTCATTCACAGAATGAATACATCAATGCAATCACCTTAAGAAGTGCTAAAGAGGTCACTGCAGTGGTAGAAAAGGGTTTGAATGCAGAAAATTTCGTGGAGTTAGAAGAGGTTGAATGTGATTTTGGGCCTGATACGGCTGTGTCGAGCGACACCACTACTTGTGTCGATCGACACCAACCTAAAGAGACGACACAGAAGTCTTGTGTCGATCGACACCAATCTGGTGTCGGTCGACACCCCTCGCAGACTAAGCTAGAAATTGTGAAAAAACCGAAGATTGTTGAGGAGAATATTTATAAGCCTAAGGTGACATATCCTAAACCACCTAGACATCTCAAAGATCCCATTACTGCAGAGAAGTTGCTCGCTTTTGAGAAGATGGTAAGGAGGATTCTCCATACGATGTCTTTTGAAGAAGTTTTGGAAAACCGCCCTTTGCTTGGTTACTTCCGAGATTGCAGAGAAACTCTATAAGAGATCAAGGCACTCTTCATCAAAGCAAGAAGCACACCACCACCAATGAAGAAGTTGACTAAGAGAGAAGACCCAGGAAAATTTTCGGTTCCATGCTCTATCTCTGGAGTTGAATTCAAAGAATCTCTCGTTGATTCAGGGTCTAGTGTCAATATCATGTCAAAGGCAATTGCAGAGAAGTTGAGAATTAGTGATATTAGATATGCTAAGATGACTCTCACATTCGCGAACTCTTCAACCTCAATTCCATATGGTACCATCCCTGATTTGCTTGTTAAAGTAGGAGATTGTCTGGTTCCTACTGATTTTAAGGTTGTGGAGATGAGTGACAGTTCTAATATGCCTTTGATTCTTGGAATACCGTTCATGGCTACAGTTGGTGCAGTTATAGACACGCCCAGTAAGAGAATCTCGTTCTCCTACATTGACAAAGAGGTCTCCTACAAAGCCATTCCTTCTGGAAGAGCTCCCAAACATGTCTCTTGCATCACCGTTGTTACAGGAGAGACGTTGATGGTTGATCTTTTGGAAGAGCCTTATGATGAGCCAAATGTCATAGACGTTTTAGATGGTCCTTCTATCATCACGAAGAGAGACATCAAAACGGCTAAGGCAAAGAAGAAGGTGAAGAGCAAAAGAGTAAAGGGTGATGCCTATATGACTTTAACCCCTCAGAAGTGTGGTGGAGATTCGATTGAATATGAGGTGAAGTGCAAGGGAACTTCGAAACCATTATCTAAGGTTAGAGCTATGAAGGGTATGTTGAGCAGAATTCTGAAGCTAGAGATGTCTAGTTGTGGAGCTTGTTTTAGAGCAAGTTCTCATTCTTATCCTGACTAATACATGAGCCAAAGTCAAGCTAATGACTGAAAACAAGCGCTTGGTGGGAGGCAACTCACTGGTAAGTCTTTTTCTTTTCTTTTGTTCTTTTGAGTTGTTTTGTCAACAGTTTATGACTCTGAACTTTGTTGGATTTATGCTATTATGATATCTTGTTGCTTCTAACTTGTGCTTGAGTGATCTAACAGTGCTAACCATTTCACATTTGGATCCCTTGTCACAATTAAGAGCAACATTGCATCAATGTCGATGAAAAGAAGTTTCTGTGTCGACCTAAGCTTGGTATCGCTCGATACAAGTGTTGTGTGTCGGTCGACACTCCTACCCCAATCCGGTAACTTTTTTGATTTTCACGCCTCCACTCAGCTCTGATGATTTCTTTTACCGACTCTAGACTAGATAACACTGGGGACAGTGTTGTTTAAGTCCTGGGGAGGTGGTTGCTGACAGTGTGTTTGTTTTTCTTAGAGTCAGTCGTTTTTGAGTCAAAAATCGTTTTATTGAGTCAAACTTGTTTGAGATTATGATTTAGTTATTGAATCTATTGTTCTCACCTTGGTTCTAAGTGACCATTGTTACAGAATCAGTTCTAGATCGGACTAATGAAAAATCCAAAGGCTGACCAGTTAACTAGAAGACACCCATGTTTCCAACAGAGTTCATTCAAGCCTGAGCTAATTCTTTGTACTTCATCGATGTGGTTGATGTCCATAGAGCTTGATTCCTCATTCATATATGACAAAGGAACCCATGTGTAGAAAGTAATGGTATTCCTCTCCCTTGTTATAAGTTAATAAATAAAATCATGAAAAGATGAAATGATTTTCTTCTGAGTAGAGGGTTAGGAAAATTTCCAGCGATCCCATTATTCTACTTGGAAATGAATGATCACACAAAGGTTGGAAGCGAGGTTAGGAAAATTTTCCGTGATACCATTATTCGCCTACACCTTTGATATATAGAGAGGGGATGAACCAGGGATTCAGTGGCAAACACCATCAATACTCGCGTCTCAAACCTTAATATCTATATGCGAATCAAAAAAAAAGTGAGGAAACAATACCAAAAAAGTGTGAGGATTTGATGGTTCTTTTGTCATGATATTGTATGGGAAAGAGTCTAGAAGGGTCTTGGCATTGATCACAGCGATGAAACTGGCGATGAAGGCTTTGATGGATAATGCTGCGAAATTATGTGTGGATTCTGGGGAGCTACGAATGTCTACGGAGAAGTACATGGTGGTTAGATTTGGAACTGGTTAGATAATACGTGGAGCACTAAGAAAAATGGTCATTACAGTGTTTCAAGAACAGGTGAGTCTCCGCGATTTTCAAACCTTTTTCTCTTGTTTAGTTTTATGTTTGCTTGAGGGCAAGCAAAGGCAAAGTCTGGGGGAGTTGATATATCATGGTTTTTACCCGTTTTTAACCATGATATAGGTCTTATTTATAAAGTCTTTCTAGTATTTTTGGAGTCTTGTTGAGTCTTTTCAGGTTTAGGTACGTTTGGAGCTTAATTGGAGATATTGAAGCATTCTGGAGCATTTTGGAGCTAAGCAAGGATCATGTAGCTGTGAAGCTCGATTTATGGTTGATGTCTTCATATTTTACATGTTATAGCATACATTTTACTTAGAGTTTTGCGTCATTTGCATGCATAATCATGGTTTTGTCTTGCATTTAGGTCTTTATTAGAGTTTAGGATGTTTTGCATTAGGTCCTAGCGAGTCTCGCATGTTTTGGAGTCTTTCCTAGGTACTTGAAAGCGTTTTGGGAGGACTAGGAGTCATGGAACCAAGCTTGATCGGATTTGAAGCAAAAGGAGATGGGCAAGGCAAAAAATGGTGTTTCCAGAAGACAGTACCGATCCATCCTGGGTCGGTACACTGGATCGGTATTGGGACAGAGAGTTGTACCGATCCACAGCACAACTCATGCCGATCCAGAACCGATCGGTACACTAGCACGGATCGAAAATCTTTCACTCAGCACCCCTTTCTCTTACACCGCACCGACCTATCCTGGAGCGGTACGCCCGACCGGTACTGAGGCAGAAGGTTACGTCGATCCAAAGAAGTCTCCCACACCGACTTGGAACGCAACGGCACAAAGCTTCAACGAAATTAGTACCAACCTGTTCTCGGTCGGTACTACCAAACGGTGCTAACCCAGCGACCACTTGGATAAGCTTTTGCCGGCTAAGACTCGTCCCGCGCATGACCCAGCACGCCTCACATCGGCAAATCCTCAAGGAGAATTAGTACCGACCCATTCTCGGTCGGTACTACCGAGCGGCACTAATCCAGCATTCACGCAGATCGATTCCAGCCGGCTAAAACTCATCCTGCGCACGATCCAACACGCTTCGCATCGACCAGGTCCTCATTTCAGCCGACTCAGTCTTCACAGCACCCATCCGACCTGCTCGAAGGAAATTTGCACCGATCGATTTGTGCCGATCCAGAACGGGTCGGTACAAAACCTTGAAGACCAATTCGACCCAGACCCGACCGGGTCAACACCCGGTTTGTTCCGGGTTGACCCGGTTCTCATTGTTCATTATAAATATTTTAAAACCTAATTTTTGTGAGCGAAACTTTCTTTTTTCTAGAGTTGGGTTTTATCCCAAACTCTTCTTATGATTTTGGAGGGATTTTGATTGTTCTTCATACAAATGCCACTCTAGAGAAGATTTCTTCACCCTTATCTTTATATTAATGCATCTCTTTATCTTTATTTATTTTTCTTTTTCTTTTATGATCTTCATGTTTAGACTTTAGGGTTTTTGTTGGATTTTGGTTTGCTTGATCTTGATGGTTAGATGATGATGAATTAGATTGATCTTTGTTAGATCCTTCGCATAGGTTAGCTCTTAATGCTAGATTTAGATTGAGAGATCAAATCTAGAACTAAGGCATTTCACGCCCGAGAGGTGTTCGATTAAATGTTTGAACCAAGCCTTTTGTGAGCTTTTCACATCCTTGCCAATGAGAGTTGATGTCAAGGGTGATTAGTGAACTAATTGGGATTGTTTATTAATGCTCATTGATTATCTAATTGCAAACGAGAGTTTATGTCAATTAGGTGATTAGTGAAGTGATTAGTGCCATGAGAATGGATTAGTTATATTTATGAATCCCATGTTCTAGGATAGTGTTTAATGCAATCTTTGTCATCATTATTTGATCGTTAATATTTCCTTTGATAGTTTATTCCATGATCCAACACTTCTATCTTTGTTTTCTTTCTTGCATTTTACTTTCTTAATCTAAAATATAAAAACCCAAAACATTTGCTCTAGCTTAAGTCATTTCTTGTATTCCTAGTGTGTTGTTCTTTGTGCCTCCTTGGATTGATCCTCTTGTACTACAATGATATGAGTAGACTTGAGTAATTGATTAAGACTACAAAAAGTCTATCATCAATGGTCCTTGTGTCGAGCGATACCACCTGGTGTCGGTCGATACCGACAGCATAAAGAAAGGAAACGTGATTTTTTCCTTATCTGAAGAAATTGCACTTTGGTCCAAAAGTATTTATTATTTACAAGAAGCCACAAAACGTGTTTTAGCTTATAATTAGGTTTTTCAGCCACCTGTTTTTGGCAAAGCTATTATTATTCTTCATACTTTGAGAGAGATTGGGTTTAAGGGTTTTTGGGGAGACAATTCTGAACCCCTTTGTTTCTTATTGATTTCTTTTATGCAATTCTATTCATCTATGATTTCTGTTCCATTGATCATGTCTGAGTAGTTTGCTAGTTAAGTTTAGGGTTTTTCAAAGAGCTCTTCATGATTTGTTAAATTGATTAAACTATCTAGAGATTCATCTTATTGAGTTCTTCATCTAAGTAGTTCTTAAAGCTTGTCCTAGATTAGCTACCTATAATTAAGATCATAAGTTAGTTCTCTCAGCGAAAGTTGGTTAATTAACTTGAAAGACTTAGATGAGCAATTCTGTTTAGTGCAAAGAAATTTGGCTAGGGAGAATTGTGAACAAATCAGACCTGAGCTTATTGCATGTTTATATGTCTAGGTTTCGCAAAGAAATTTGGTTTCTTAACTTCTTAAACATAGAAATCAGTGCAGCGAAAGTTGATTGATTTGGTGTAGTGTTCTGAGTTCTAGAACCGTGTTTAATTAGAATCTCTACGTTCTATCCATATGCTTTTCTTGAATATCTGCGAAATTCCTTAAGCTTAGCTTTTACCTCCATCGAATTCTCACTAGATCTGTTTGCTTTGCTTTATTTCTTATTCTCATTGATTTTACTTAGCTTAATTCGAACCTATATAGTCTATTGTGTGATCTTGAGTCTATGTGGATTCGACCCCTTAAGTACTACAACGACATAGCTGCTAGTATCTCTAGGGTATTACTTTTGAGCTTATCAATCAGAACAACACAATTTTTTACAATTCGTGTAGGATGAGGATGATGAAAAATACAATCCGAGAGGTGACTGATGGAAATGGTGTAGTGCTTACAAATGGAAATAACATTAAGCATGAGGCTGAGAGGTTTTTCAGCAATTTTCTAACCATAAGCCAAGCGATTTTGAGGGGATTTCAACGGATAGTTTGGCAGAGATTCTTGAATTTCGATGCTCGGAGTTGGATAAAAGCATGCTTACGAAGGAGGTAACTGATAAAGAAATTCACCGCACATTATTTGCTATGCCCAATGGTAAATCACCCAGCCCGTATGGTTATACTAGTGAGTTTTTTATAGCAGCATGGCCTGTTCTGGGAAAAGACTTCATAGTGGCAATCAAATATTTTTTCATCAAAGGTTTTTTTACCGAAAGGAGTGAATACGACTATTCTTGCCCTAATTCCGAAGAAAGAGGTTTCTCAGGAGATGAGAGATTATAGACCGATTTCATGTTGTAATGTGATATACAAAGTGATTTCAAAAATCATAGCGAATCGGCTAAAGAGTATCCTTCTAAAATTCATTTGCCTCAACCAATCAGCGTTCGTTCAAGAACGTCTTTTGATGGAGAATGTGCTTCTAGCTACTGAGTTGGTTCAGGACTATCACAAAGATTCGGTATCTCCACGATGTGCGATGAAAATTGATATTTTGAAAGCATTTGACTCGGTGCAATGGAGCTTCCTATTGAACACGCTATCAGCCTTGAACTTTCTAGAAGAATTCACTCATTGGATCAGACTCTGCATTTCAACAGCCTCATGTTCGGTTCAAGTAAACGGTGAATTGGCGGGTTTCTTCAAGAGCGAAAGGGGATTAAGACAAGGATGTGCTTTATCTCCATACTTGTTTGTCATATGCATGAACGTTCTCTCAAAGCTTATTGACAAGGCTGCGACAGAAAGGAGAATCGGCTATCACCCGAAATGTAAGATCATCAAATTAACACATCTCTGTTTTGCTGATGATCTCATGGTATTTGTAGACGGGCAGCGACGATCAGTGGAGGGCATTATTCGGCTTTTTGATGCATTTGCTAAACTATATGGGTTACGAATTGATACTAAGACTTTTCGGTCTTAAGGAGGTATCAATAACTCCAATACGAGTAGTATAGAAGGTTATCAATCCGTATTGGGATTAATTCTAAGCACGAAGAATACAAGGCACTCAAGTAAGTTAAGCTAGATAAGTGAGTTGTTGATTTTAACTAGTACCCTAACAAGATTTAGCAATAAACAAAACCAAACAAACTAAACGAGATATAAACTCAAATGGTGAAAGCGAATCCAAGGATGGGGTAATTGGATATA
>PKMM01025366.1:77565-141192 GCA_002933915.1 Eutrema heterophyllum
AACCGGGTCAACCCGGAACAAACCGGGTATTGACCCGGTCGGGTCTGGATCGGTTTGCAGCAAAAAGGTTTGTACCGACCGATCCTGGGTCGGTACAAACCACTCGGTACTAACTCTCTCTGTGCTGGCAGATGGACGCTGGATGAGTTTTCAGCTGGCTAAATTGAAATCTGGTCGATGCCAAACGTGATGGGTCGTGCGTGGGACGAGTTTTAGCCGGCAGAAATCGACATGCGTGAGCGCAGGATTAGTACCGTTTGGTAGTGCCGACCCAGGATCGGTCGGCACTAATCTTCATCGTGTAGGTTGGATGGATGCGCGATGCGGAGTTAGCCGGCTGAAATGACGTCTGGTCGAACGCGGGACGTGCTGGATCCTGCGCGGTATGGTTTTTAGCCGGGAGAGATTAGTGCCGCTTGATTAGTACCGACCCAGGATGGGTCGGTACTAATTTTCCTGTGCTCTGGTGTCGCTTGATTCTGGGTCGGTACGTGAGCGTCCTTTGGATCGGTATCAGCTTCTGTCTCCATACCGATCGGGGAGTGCCGCTTCAAGACCGGTCGGTGTAGTGACAAAGGAAGGGACGTCGAACGAAGGATGTTCGATCCGTGCTTGTGTACCGCTCGGTCCTGGATCGGCATGAATTTTCATCGTGGATCGGCGTAACTTTCTGTCCTCATACCGACCCACCATACCGACCCAGGATGGGTCGGCACAGTCTCCTGGAAACAGCGTTTCTGCCTTAGCCACTTCCTCTTGCTTCAAATCCGATCGGGTCTGGTTCCAAGGTCTCCAATCACCTCCAAGATGTCTCCAAATACCTAAAATAAGACTCCAAAACATGCAAGACTCACTATGACTTAATGCAACCTAGCTAGACTCTAATTTAGACCAAAACACTAAGGAAAGATATGAAAACACGTGCATGAGACCTAAAATGCTAAGTTAAAAGCATGCTAAAAGAGGTAAAATATGGGAATATCACGAATAAGTGTGGAGAAATCAACTCTCTTTCTAGCTGGGGTACCTGTTGCTAGACAAGAAGAGATTAAGCATAGTTTTCCTTTTGTTGTGGGCCAACTCCTAGTACGATATCTTGGACTACCCCTTCTTACTAAAAGAATGACTGTCGCAGATTACACACCTCTCTTAGAGAAGATACAATCTTGTATGAGCTCCTCGACAGCGAGACCTCTCCCATACGCTGGAGGACTCCAACTTCTGAACTCAATTATAGCGAGTACTACAAATTTCTGGTTATCGGCTTATCGACTTCCAAATAGCTGCATCATTGAGATTGAGAAACTATGTTCAGCGTTCCTCTGGTCAGGTCCAGATTTCAACCCAAAGAAAGCGAAAGTGGCGTGGCTTGAGGTGTGTACATCGAAGCAAGAAGGAGAATAATGTGATTCTGCCAAGGAATCGGCACTCGAAGGCGGTAGAAGGGATAGGCTTGTCTCAAAGAAACCGTGAAGTCTCAATGAACAAGGATGTTGATCGATTAGTCGCACAAGAGTTGCGGAAGGCTCTTGATATATCGTTTTGATCCCTTGGATTTGACGCACCAAGACAGATCAGTGGAACGAATGGTCGCACAGAAGTTGCGGAAGGTTTCTGATTTACCGGTTGATCTCTTGGATATGACGCACCAAGACGGATCGATTGTGATCAATGGATATTACACACCATGATTGAAATGAGAATCACTCTCTAAGGTTTCCAAAAATAATGATTAAAACTTGATTTTCTCAAATGAGATTACATGAGTAATTATAGAAATACTTGTGGTAAGAACTAGACAATAAATTGCCTTGAAAATATAATAAGACTAAAGACGAAATGAAAGGGAATAAATAGAGTTGAATAACTTTTGGCCTTCAAATAATTGTTGATCTTCAATTTTCATCACTCCCTTTGACCATAATTGCAAGTCACATTTTATGGGCTTTCTTTTTTGGACTTGTATTAGGCTTAAAATGGGCTGGACTTCATAGGTAACATCTTGGATGGATTTCTGAATGTTCTCTTTGTCAAAAACTTCATAAATCAGCCCGTTTAGTAATTCTTTAATCCTCTTAGCCTTCTCTTTCGTGACTGGTCCAACGGGTACAAGCAATGCATCCTCTTGATCCTCTTTACTGCTCATGATGATCACATCATACCCCTCCTCTTGAAAAAAGATTTGTCCTCAAATCTGGTTTACGTACATCAAAAGGAATCCTTTTTTTTTTTTTTTTTTCGTTTTTTTCCTTTTTTTTTGAATCTTTTTATGGATCTTTTTTTTTTTTCTGGTATTACGAAAATTAAATAAACAAAAGAAAAAAAAATTATATGGAAGAAAAGAAGATGAAGAGATAGAAGATGAAAGAAAGAAGATGAATAGATAAGAAAATGATAGAATGATAATATCGAATCCTCGAGTGTGCTCTGATACCAAAAATGTGATTCTCCCAAGGAATCGGCACTCGAAGGCGGAAGAAGGGATAAGCTTGTCTCAATGAACAAGGATGTGGATCGATTGGTCGTACAAGAGTTGTGGAAGGCTCTTGATATACCGTTTTGATCCCTTGGATATGACAACAAAACGGATCGGTGGAACGAATGGTTGCACATAAGTTGCATAAGGCACCAAGACGGATCGATTGTGATCAATGGATATTACACACCATGATCGAAATGAGAATCACTCTCAAGGTTTCTAAAAATAATGATTAAAACTTGATTTTCTCAAATGAGATTACATAGAAATACTTGTGGTTAGTACAAACTAGACAATAAATTGCCTTGGAAATATAATAAGACTAAAGACTAAATGAAAGGGAATAAATAGAGTTGAATAACTCTTGGTCTCCAAATAACTCTTGATCTTCAATTTTCGTCACTCCCTTTGACCAAAATTGCAAGTCACATTTTATGGGCTTTCTTGGACTTGTATTAGGCTTAAAATGGGTTGGACTTCATAGGTAACATCTAGGATGGATTTTTGAATGTTCTCTTTGTCCAAAACATCATAAATCAGCCCGTTAAGTGATTCTTTGATCCTCTTAGCCTTCGCTTTCGTGACTGATCCAACGGGTACAAGTGATAGTAGAATTTTGTCTATCTAGATATCAATTCTCTAGATGCTAAGTAGCATAAGAGGTATCGAATCCAATGGGTTAAGTTCCAAAAAACCAAGAATACATAGAACTATTCAAGTTAAGTGAATATGATTGGTTTGGGATTAATTCTAGCAATCTAATTCAAAATAATCAAGAAACAAGAACTAGCAAGATTAAAACGAGGCTAAATGCAATATTAAAAGGCGAATCCAAGGATGAGGTTATGGAAATAAGATGATCCCATATCTAATTCATTATGCTCAATACTCAAACAATGCTAATCCCTAGGTTAGGATCACTAATTATGACTAATCCTCTCTCAAGGTACTAATCACTTTGCTAATTACTAAATCAAGAACAAATTCTCATTTGTGATAGAATGATTAGCAAGCATTAAATTCGACATTCAAATCAACCTATAAACACCCTAGACAACTACTCTATGTAGGCTGCGTCATCTAAGCCTCTCTTTTACCGCCAAGGCTCCAGATAATGCTCTCCACATGAAATGTTTGATCTTAGGTGTGGTTTTAGCCTTCCATATATTATTCCATAGAGCCTTACAATTGGTGGCATGACATGAGCTAGTGGTGATGAAGCATCACGAACCGCTTCAAGAAATCTGTAGCCACCTTGAGACATGTAAATTCCATTCTTCGTAAAACCCCAAACAAGAGTGTCACGGAGATTAAGTACCAGTTTAATCTGAAGAATGTATTCTGCATCCTCATTTGTGAAAGTTTGGTGAACTCTAGCTACATCCTAAGATCCAGTATTCTCCACGAGGAGGTTTGACACTTTGATTGTCAAATCAATGACAGTGTTCTCACGATACCTCGGAGGTCTTGGGGCAGTATCAAGAATCCAGTTTTCAGCCCATACACTTATATCTCTTCCATCTCCGATATATTTTATCATCTCCTGTCTGATCACTTCTCTACCAAAAATAATGCTACGCCAAGCATAGGAAGGTCTAGATCCCACACCACACTCCAGGAAGGAACTGGTTTTTTAAGTAGCGGCTTTTGAGTATTCGAGCAAGAAGGGATTCTAGTATGGACCAGATGAGCCATGCTTGCTTTCCTAGGAGAGCTTGATTAAACAAGCTGATATCGTGAAAACCAAGTCCACATTCCTCTTTCCTTTTACATAGTTTTTGCTAGGCTACCCATGTGATTTTATGTCGATTATTACCACTGCTCTACCAAAATTCAATCATTGCGCTTGTCAACTTCTTACATAGATCTTTTGATAGTTTGAAGCAGGACATAGCAAAAACTGGAAGTACTAAACCCACAGATTTCAAGAGTATCTCTTTCCCTCCTTGAGGCAGAGCTTTATTGAACCAACCTCTAAGACGACCTTGGAGTTTTTCACGAATGAAGTTCAGTAATTTGCGTTTAAATCCGCTAAAACTCTCAGGTAAGCCCATATAAGAGCCCTCCCCTCCTTCTTTCACCACCCTTTTAACATGGTCTTGGACTTTTGTTCCAAAAATAATGGACGATTCCCTTGGTTAATCTCTTGCCCAGAGGCTTCACCGTAAAGTTTCAGGCATCGTATCAGTTCAGCACCTTCTTCCACCAAGGCATTGCACATTAGTAGACTATCGTCGGCAAAGAGAAGATGATGAACCGATGGTCCACCAGCTGCGAGGCGAATCCCATGTAGTATCCCAGAAGCCTCAGAATGGTTGAGCGAGTGAACCAGAGCTTATGCACATATAATAAACAAGAAAGGAGAAAGAGGATCTCCTTGACGTATGCCGCGTTCCGCTTTAATGTTCCATGAGATTGACCATTGAGCAGTACCGAGTAAGTTACTGAGTTTACACATGCCATAATCCACCGTATCCATATTCGATCGAAGCCCATTTTCTCCATTAAGGTTTCAAGGAAACACCACTCAACTCTATCGTACGCCTTTGACATGTCCGTCTTTACAGCCATAAAGTTCTCAACCACCGCCGCGTTAGTTCGTAATCCATGTACGTTATTAAACGGCCAGAGACGAAAGCGCCTTGAGTATCATAGATGATCTCCGAGAGGATGTTCTTGAGCCGGTCACATAAGATCTTGGATATAATCTTATATTGAACGGAACATAGGCTAATTGGTCTCATGTCCGTCATCATTGTGGGATTGGGAATCTTTGGGATCAAGCAAATATGTGTATGGTTCCAACCAGGGGGGATAATAGATGATTGAAAGAATCTATGAATCTCCTCTATTAACGATGGTCCCATGATATGCCAGAATCATTGATAAAAAATGCCCTTTAACCCATTTTCTCTAGGAGCACTGTTGGTGGTGAGTTTAGCACTCCCCGGTTTAGCCCGGTTTGAACCGAGACCGGTTCAATTGATCCCGGGTGACGATGGTTCGAACCCAGAAGGAGAGAGAGCCCACGAAATGGTTGCCGACCTCCAAGCTCGAAAGAAAGGTCCACGAAGGACTTGCTACCCGACCAGTTCGGTAAGAATCCGAAGGAATACCGAACTCATTGTGAACGGCTCGGAAGGACGAGTTTGAACCGAGATCGGTGAATTAATCCCGATCGACGACGGTTCAAGATCGGTAAGGAAGTTCGTAAAGCAACAACAACCGAGCTCGATGAAAGCCAAACTCATCACGCTCGATTGTAAACATGAAAATCAAGTCCTCGTCTCGAAACCGAGATCGGTCTAATCCCGATCGACGACGGTTCAAGATCGGTAAAAAAAACAACATGCGATTGCCGACCTACGACATGCCGAGCTCGTCAGTATCAACCCATCGTAATCAGAACGGACTTCCGGGATTCGCGGAACTTTACGGAAAATACGGAAAAAGGAAGATTAATTAGTTTTTTAATCCGAGATTCGCATAACTTTTCCCGGATTCGGGGAATATGTCTAAGCCGCCGAAGAGGCTTATAAATAAGGAAGTCCCGACTACATTTTTAGGGGAGAATGGGCAATACATTTTTAGAGAGAGAAAGTGAGAACTCGAAATCCGATCTCGGCCTCATTACCGATCTCAGAATATTTTTGTAAACTCCGACGAGTTCGATTTAATAAAAACGAGACCCCGATCGATCTTTCAATCCTTTTTTATCCTTGTGTGATTTCTACAATCAACAAGCACTACTTCCTTTCACAGCGAAAGCAGCTCGTTTGATTTCATCATCAGAGATAGGACTAGTCAAATCCAAGTTCATCTCCGACGTGACACGTTCCTGAAATCCTTCAAACAAAGTTTCCAGATCGTAGGGATTAGTACTCATGCCAATATCTGATAAACGATCCCACACCATACGTCTTTGTGATCGAACCGGATCAATGTAAACACAAGACAAGAAAAAAAAAAGAGAACATATCTTCACTTTTAAACTTATGATTCTCTTATCCATAGACAAAACTTCAACCTCGTAACTTTTCTTCCACATCACCGCCAAGCCACCGCTCAATCCAATTGGCTCAACCGTAATCACCTCGTCATACTAATAGTAGGACTTTTGCAAGTCTTAAGTCAATTACTCAAATCCCACTCATGTCATTGTGGTATTTAAGATATCGAACCAAGGAGGTATGAGGTTAACACACTAGGAATCCAAGAAACTATATAAGCTAAGCAAATCAAGTGGTTTTAATCTAACAACCTAATGATTCAAATTAAACAAGGAAACAAGTAGATAGCACTAAAAACGATTAAGACAATGATTAAAAAGAGGATCATTGGGTGAGGCAATTGATTTGGGGGAATTTTAAGCTAAGCAATGATGTCTACACAATCATACAAGTGCACTTCCTTAAGCCTAGAACACTAATCAAGATTAATCTAATCTCTTAGCACTAATCACTTTGTTAATTACAAATTCAATATTAAATTCTCATTTGTGAATAAGCAATCAACAAGTATTAAATAACAAGTTCCAATAGCCAAAATTCATCTTAGACAATCATTCTCATGAGCTAAGTGTGAAAATCTCTTATTTAGTTCATTGGGGAATTTCATCAAACACCTTGTGTGCATGAAATTCCCTATGATCTAGATTTAACTTTCTCAAGCCTAATCTAGCATTATAAACACTAAACAAGAAAGGAAACAAAACAATGAAGCTCTAAACATCAAAGATTAACAAAGAAACCCCCTAATCTACCAAACTCAAATGATCCAAGAAGAAATACTCACTAATCATGAAGAACACACCAAATCTCATGAAAGAGGTGTTGTTAATCATGATTAGAGAATAGGAAGATGAAAGATTAAAAGGGAATTAAGAGAAACAAACTTTAAATTGCATTAAAAAACTCAAGATCCCTCTTACAATCATTTAGAACCCTAAAATGAGAGGTTTTTAGCAAGAGAAAAGGAGATGGCCTCTAAAAATTAGGGCTAAAGCCTTATATACAAGGTTGGGCCGCGCCCCAACACCTGGCCGTGGTGGCCCCGTATGCCTGGCCGGTATTGGTGGTCTTTGGTCGGCAGCTTTCATACCGGGCTGGTGCAGGCCGGTACAAGCGGCCGGTACAAGCGGCCGGTGTTGGTGAATTGCTTCTACGCCGGGCCGAGACGGGGAGGTACAACAGGCCGGTAAACACACTGTTCGGGAGAAGGTTAAACATCGGGCTCGCACACCTGGTGAGAGTGGGCCGGTGTGAGGGTCTTGAAGTTGCAACGTGATAAGCTCAAAAGTAATACCCTAGAGGTACTAGCAGCTATGTCGTTGTAGTACTTAGGGGTCGAATCCATAGAGACTCAAGATCACACAATAGACTATATAGATTCGAATTAAGCTAAGTAAAATCAATGAGAATAAGAAATAAAACAAAGCAAACAGATCTAGTGAGAATTCGATGGAGGTAAAAGCTAAACTTAAGGAATTTTGCAGATATTCAAGAAAAGTATATGGATAGAACGTAGAGATTCTAACTAAGCACGGTTCTAGAACTCAGAACACTACACCAAATCAACCAACTTTCGCTGCACTTATTACTATGTTTAAGAAATTAAGAAACCAAATTTCTTTCCGAAACCTAGACAACTAAACATGCAATAAGCTTAGGTCTGATTTGTTCACAATTCTCCCTAGCCAAATTTCTTTGCACTAAACATAATTGGTCATCTAAGTCTTTCAAGTTAATTAACCAACTTTCGCTGAGAGAACTAACCTATGATCTTAATTATAGGTAGCTAATCTAGGACAAGCTTTAAGAACTACTTAGATGAAGAACTCAATAAGATGAATCTCTAGATAGTTTAACCAATTTAACAATTCATGAAGAGCTCTTTGAAAAACCCTAAACTTAACTAGCAAACTACTCAGACATGATCAATGGAACATAAATCATAGATGAATAGAATTGCATAAAAGAAATCAATAAGAAACAAAGAGGTTCAGAATTGTCTCCCCAAAAGCCCTAAAAAACAATCTCTCTCAAAGTATCAAGAATAATAATAGCTTCCAAAACAGGTGGCTGAAAAACCTTCTGGACCATAAAAACACGTTTTGGGCAATAAAGATTTCTGGACCAAAGTGCAATTTCTTCAGATAAGGAAAAAGTCATGTTTCCTTTCTTTATGCCGTCGGTATCGACCGACACCAGGTGGTATTGATACTAAGACTTTTCGGTCTTAAGGAGGTATCAATAACTCCAATACGAGTAGTATAGAAGGTTATCAATCCGTATTGAGATTGATTCTAAACACGAAGAATACAAGGCACTCAAGTAAGTTAAGCTAAATAAGTGAATTGTTGATTTATACTAATACCCTAACAAGATTAAGCAAATAGACAAAACGAAACAAACTAAGCAAGATTAGAATTCAAATGATGAAAACGAATCCAAGGATGGGGTAATTGGATATAGGCTATTCCAAGTCTAATTCATGATGCTCATACACAATCAAGGTTAATTTCCAAGGTTAAGACCCTAATCGCGACTAATCCTCTCTCAAGGTACTAATCACCTATGCTAATTACTAATCCAAGATCAAATTCTCATTTGTGGACTCTTAATTAGCAAGCATTAATTTCATAAATCAAGATCACCTAAATAATCCCTTAGACAACTAATCTCTTAGGCTAAGAAGGGTATTTCTCTTAGAAAGCTCTCTTAGACATTTCATCGAACACCTTGTGGGTGGGAAATGCCTTGGGATCAAGTTTGACTTTCTCAAGCACAATCAAGCATTAAACACACTCCCTAAGAGTAGGAAATTGATTATCTATCCCTAAGCATCACAAATCATTCATGGAAATCACCTAATCCTAACCCATCCCTAGATCCTAAGAAACTACTCACTAATCATGATGGGCTAACAAATCCTATGAAGAACATGTTAAATCCCATGATTAGATGATTATATGATTAAGAAACAAGATTGAGAATAGAATAGATTGATATATTAAAAAGGAGAATCTCTTACAAAATACTTAGAACTTTCAAAAAGAGGTTTTTTAGCATAAAAAGACATACCTTGAAAATTAGGTTTTTCTGGTATTTATAGTGAATAGTGCGAATCGGGTCAACCCGGAACAAACCGGGTATCGACCCGGTCGGGTTTGGGCAAAATCCTGAAAATACAAGTTTGTACCGACCGGTTCTGGGTCGGTACAAACCATCCAGTACTAAATCTGTTGCCGGCTGGAGGTGATTCTAGCCGATAGGAGCGAGGGTCGGATCGAAACAGAACGAGTTTTAGCCGGCAGAAGCGATAAGCTCGAGCGCTGGAATTTAGTGCCGTGTGGTAGTGCCGGCCCAGAATGGGTCGGCACTAATCGTCTTCGTGCAGGTGGGTCAAACTGGATGCGGAGTTAGCCGGCTAAAAATGAAGTCTGGCCAAACGCGGAACGTGCTGGATCGTGCGCGTTACGGTTTTTAGCCGGCAGAGATTAGTGCCGCTCGATTAGTACCGACCTAGGATGGGTCGGCACTAATTTTCCTGTGCTTTGGTGCCGCTTGACTCTGGGCCGGTACGGGAGAGTTCTTGGATCGGTGTTAGCTTCTGTCTTCATACCGATCGGGAAATACCGCTTCAGGACCGGTCGGTGCAGTGTGAAGGGAAGGTTGGTTGAGCGGTTTGTCGTCGTTCCAGGTGGGTGTGCCGACCCATTCTGGGGCGGCATGAAATCGACTCTGGATCGGTATTACTCTATGTCCCTATACCGACCCATCATACCGACCCATCATACCGACCCAGGATGGGTCGATACACTCCTCTTCTTTTGCTGATTTTGCCTTGGTCATCTCTTCTTGCACTCAACTCCGATTTGGCTTGGTTCGGTGACTTCCAATCCTCCTAAAGTGTCTCCAAGCACCTGGAAAAAGACCCCAAAACATGCAAGACTCACTAGGACTTAATGCAACCTAGCTAGACTCTAATTTAGACCAAAACACTAAGGAAAACGATGGTTACGCATGCATGCGACTAAAAACGCTAAGTAAAATGCATGCTAAACAAGTAAAATATGAGAATATCAACTCCCCCAAACTTACTCTTTCGCTTGTCCTCAAGCGAACAAACACGAGCAATAGGTAGAGAGGTTTGAAAGCGGGGGCTCAAATACACAAGTATCATAAAAAGAAATGAAGCTCAATGTCCAAGTTGTTAGTTCTAAAATGCGATCAAACTAGTATACTCAAAAGGAGCTAGCCATATCCCTCCCCTACATGAATCAAGCTTAAGTCTCAACCTACACACGCATTCCTCTCATCCAATCCTTTGACATTCAATTAGTGGTTCCATGTGGATCATGTTCATGCAATGCAAACAAACTCATTTGGTTAAGGGCTTGGTTTTTGAGACAAAGATGATCTCAATTCATGCGGTGGTCTTTGAACAAGGGATCTCTCATCGAAGGAATGGACTTTGGCAAAATGCTAAGGGTGAAGAGCAATAGATGCATACAAGGCTAGACTTCCATCTACCCAATGCCTCATAGCAAAATCGACCCTAATTCTAAACCCACAAAGAACAAATCCTAGCTACCCTTCACAAGGCGTTCTTGCCTTCTTACACCACATCTTTTCATCATCTTTCTTCTTTATAAGCACTTGGGGGGGTTTCTTCTTTAACAAATGGTTTGGCACACATTGCTTTCCTTGACTTAGCTTCTCTTTTGTTTTCTCTAGCCTCTTTCATTTCTTTTCTAACTTGGGCCTTTTGGCTTCTTTTCTTTCATTTTAAAGCTAGGGACTATCTTTTCGACACTTAGAGCTAAACCACATATTTTCTTGCCAACCATTTCGATCTTATTGCTTTCCCCAAATCACTCTCCCAAATTCCTTTCTTTCTTTCCACTTTTCCAATCCCATGATCCTTCTTTTCTTTCTTTTTACCCATTTTCCTCATCACAAATACCGACCTATCTAACCTAGCCTAATCTAGCTCATGATGCGCGAGCTAGTTCTACATGAAAGCCTTTCCTTGTCGCTCTAGACCCAACACTTTTTGCTAAGTCCATTCAAAAAAATAAGGCCTCACAACGCTCACTAAACACGTAGGCTCGAAGGGAGGTTGAGTTTTTAGGTGGGGAACCATTCCAAAGGTGGGAATTGGCTACTTGGGCCAACAAGAGTGGTACAAAGGGATAAGATGACCCAAGTATGTATGCGGGATCCATGAGTCCATTGTGCAATGCATGATCATGATAATTAATGCGTCAAAATTAAGGTTCTCACTTAGATAGGATTGGATTCGATTCACACATGCTTTAGCTAAAACCTAAGTAGTGAGACACAAGATCAAAACATGGTTCATCCTTTATTTCAAACACGAGATCAAAGCATCAAACAACTAGCAACGAAGACATTGGACCGAGCTCTTAAAATGATACTCTACAAGGAAAAATCATCATTGCTCCCTATGCACATGCAATGCGACTTATATGTTACTAGACTCGATCCTACTTATGAAATGCAACTACATGCTTTTCTTTTTGTGTTTTCAAATTTTTCAAATTTTTCAATTTTTTTGTGTTTTTCTATGCCTTAGATGGATGTACGATGCATTAGACTCAATATGCAAAAATCAAAATAAGATCACAAAAAACGAGATTAGATATCGGTCCTTCCCCCAAACTTAAATCGCACTGTCCCAGTGTGAAATAAATTCGACGGAAGAACCAAAGACAAAAGATTAAAAAAAAACTATACAATGCAAGACGCAAGGACATAAAAATAAAAACTATATACAAGGGTGTTGGAGTCTTACCTAGTAACCTTGAGAGGAGGAGGAAGACCCTATCGAGAAAGAGGGGTTGCTAGAGCACGGTGATGGAGATCTCATGGCCTTTCGTTTTTCCGCCTTCTCACGACGGGCCAAAGAACGGCATGCTTCGTCGTGACCCATCATCTCTCCGCAATGTGATCCTTCGCCAATCTCATGGCGGTTTGCGGCCCGCATCTCTTCGTGTGCGTCGCTAGTCGCCTCACAAGACCCTTTTGCCTTAAGTTCCTTGATCGTCGCCTTCAAGCTCTTGATCGTCCTTGCGATCTTCCTCATTGATCGGTCTTGCCATTTGCACCACCGTTGGAGGAGTCTCGTTTGATGGTGCGCGTGTCTAGTGGCGGGGTCGCCCATCGCTCCATCAAACGGCTCGAAATGGTAACGCTCACTCCCGTAGGCGGGCATAGGAGGTGGTGGGCTAGCATCATCATCGTCGGAGTTGGATGATTCGTCGTTGGCGCTTGCCCTCGAGGTCTTGCTCTTCTCGGCCTTCTCCTTGCGAGGTAGGCCGATGGGCGGATCCATTGCCGGGTTGTAGAGATGGTCCTTGGTGGGGTAGAACGTGATGTTACGCCTGTTTTGAAGGCAAGTGAGATCCGCGTTGGGGAGCAAAACTTGCACCGCATCATTTCCACCAAGCTTGATGTTGTATGCTAGCAATGGTCCGATCCTCCCTTTGAGGAACCTTGTCCGTATGAGATACGCCTCATCCATCAAACTCCACGATGTCTTTGTATATGGCAGTGTTACCCCTTTGGCCTTGAGAATAGGCGTCACAAGCCAACCAATGTTTATCGCGGACTTTTTGTTCTTGGTCTCGTATGCCCACGCTTTGTAGCAAAAGAAACGTCTCACCAAGAGAGTCGCAAGAGACGGGATGCTCTCACTTCCTTTGAAAATCGTTCCGTTGGGGAAAACCAGGAGAATGGGTTTTAACCCGAGAGCCATCAACTCTAGTTCATCGAGTGTAACCGTACCGAATTCCACCTTGGCGAAGAACATATGGGCCAGCACCTTATGTACATATCGAATCGCCGGGTTACGGATGTGAGTGGTCTTGTTTCCTCCCGGGTGATAGTTCCCACAGCCAATGGTTTCCCACACCCGCTTGAGCTCATTCTTGGGGTAATGAAAATACGGGCCCCCACTAGTTCCTTCTTCACGGAAGTCGAAAATCTGGCAAATCTCATGGAAGGTCATCTGATAGTACTTGCCATTCACCTCAAACCCAATCTCTCCAAAACCGGTTTGGGGATTTGACTTCTTGTGATGCTCGTCGTAGAAGGCTACCTTGAGAGTAGAGAGGAATTGGCAAGTAAGCACGTGATGGGCATGCTCCTTCATGTGTAAGAACCGTCCAAGACCCATGGTGTCGAAGATTGTTGCCACATCTTCGAGATATCCCATCTTCTCTAGCACAACAACATCCGCGAAACGACCTTGCTCAAAATCCATTTCAATAAGCTTCTCGAAGCATTGTTCCGTGGTTGGGGGATCCGGAATAGCGACGGCTTTACCCTTGTCTTTAGCCGCAGCTTTGCCCTTCTTCTTTTCTGCAGGTTTGGCGACAGTGGCAACTTGCTTGCCTTTAGCTTTAGCGCTGTTCGCGTCAACGGGTTTCTTGGCACGAGAACCCGATGCAACCACAATAGCATTACCCGCTGCCTGAGCTTGAGCTTCGTCGTTCTTTGTGTCGGCTCTTGTTCGTCCCATTGTTCCTACAATTCCTTGAAGAAAAAAATTAGTTTCATGGAAACATAACTCAAGGACGATGATGAGCAACAAAGTTGAGGCAGATTTTCAAGAGAAAGGAGTGGTTTAATCCAACAAAAACAATCAATGAGATCCAAGCGTGTAGATTTAACTCCTAAAATTCTAAAAAATTTGCCATCAAATTTGCTCGTTTTTACAAAATTCCATCGAGAGGCAAGAACACAAAATTGCAAGTTTTCAATCATCTCATCCTAGCTCAGGTAAAACAGCAGTGCAATCATCTCTTAGCAAACCCAAGGCTAAAATCGAGCTAGGTGCATGACACTTGAACACCCATGGAAGTTCAATTCAAGAGCACAATCACGAAATTTTGGTGAAATACCTTAGGGATGAATGCCTAATCGATAAAAACGATGCTGAATCAAAGAAGAGCACGAAATTTCGAGTTCACAGCACTTTGAATCGCCGAATTTGAGTAACTAGGGTGAAAGTTATGGCAAAGATAACAAAAAAAAATTGAAGAAAAGGTGCACAGATCAGCGATACTTATCGCAAGAAGAAGGAGGTAGGCTGCGTGTCGGGTCGGTTCGGGTGGGTCTGGTTAGGGTTATCCGCGAACAATACGCGTTGACCCGCGTTGACTTTCAGTACCGCTCCGTTTTGGCCCGGCACAGATCGAACGGTATGTACCTTTTTCTTCCCACCTTTTGATCCTCGATCGGTACATGGTGAGCGGTACTCAATTTTTTCCCTACACCGTTCGGCTATGGATCGGCACTAACCAACCGGCGTAACTTCTTTCTCTTGTGTCGATCCATTCTGGATCGGCACTAATCATCCGGCACTGATACCTTAGCAAAATTCATCTTCAGGTAGACTCCTCTCGGCTAGAAACTCGTTCTAAGGGAAGGTTGTGACGGCTAGAAGTTGATCGGGGGGGGTTTTAGTGTGTTGCACCGTTCGATCCTCGGCCGGCACTAACCATCCGGCACTGAGCAATCCCTCAGTTAAGACCTTGGTTCGCTTTTAGCCGGCTAAAATCTTCTCGGGGTATAGGCCCTTCGGCTAGAATCGTTCCGGGCTAGGGGTACCTCGGCCAAAATTCTTCCGGCAGAGATTTCTCTTGTACCGAGCTATTCTCAGCCGGTACTAACAATCCGGTAAAAAACTCCCCTCGTACGCCTTTGGTGTGTCTCTCTTACTTTTTTAGCCGGTTAAAAACGTCTCGGTTGCATTTCCCTCGGCCGAAAACTTGCCCGGTTGCAGGTATCTCGGCTGGAAGTGGTTCGGCAAGGATCTCTTTTGTACTGGTCCATCCTGGCGCGGTACTAACCGAGCGGCACAAAAATTGTTTTTGTACCGCCTGATTAGCACCGGCTGGGAGTCGATCGGTCCGTTTTGTCAGGTCCTCTTCATTCTTTTTTTGCCGACCCGTTCCTGCTCGGTGCATTCGGTCGGTACAACCTTCTGGTGCGATGCCGATCCACCATACCGACCCAGGATGGGGCGGTATGGTCCTCCGGATTCCTTGTTTTCGCAGTCAAAATCGTTTCGCCCTTCAACACCGTTGATCCAAGTCTTCGCAGCCCGTCAAGAACCTATCAACACTCAAACAAAGCATCAAAAAGACCTAGAAAAGATAGAAAAGCATAAAATGAAAAGTATATACAAGCGGTAAGCTTGGGGTGTCTCCCAAGAGCACTTTGTTTAACGTCACTAAGTTCGACGTCGGTTACCCGCTTAGGCTGAAGGAACGTCATTGAGAGGAAGTGAGATGCTCTCCTCAACGATTTCATTGGCATGGTACGGTTTGAGTCTTTGCCCGTTTGCAACAAATTCTTCTCCGTTCTTGTTCACGAGAACAACGGCTCCATAAGACCTCACATCCTTGATCACAAAGGGACCGGACCACTTATACCGTAGCTTCCCGGGAAATAGCTTCAACCGTGAGTTAAAGAGCAAGACTTGATCTTTGGCCTTGAAGTCTTTACGCACAATCTTCTTGTCATGAAAGGCCTTGGCCCTTTCTTTGTAAATCTTGGAGCTCTCATAGGCCTCGAGCCTAATCTCATCGAGTTCTTGAAGTTGGATCAAGCGCCTCTCTTGTGCTGATTTGAGATCAAAATTTAGAAACTTCATGGCCCACATGGCTTTGTATTCAAGCCCGAGCGGTAAGTGGCATGACTTCCCGTAGAGAAGATTGAACGGTATGCCCACAACGCATCATCTAGCTTCTTAGCCCAATCCTTTCTCAAGCTACCTACGGTCTTCTCTAGTATGGCCTTGATTTGTCGGTTCGAAACTTCCACTTGGCCACTTGTTTGAGGGTGATAAGGTGTGGCCACCTTGTGTTTGACTCCATGCCTTTTGAGCAAGCTCTCAAACACCTTGTTAATGAAATGGCTCCCTCCATCACTTATCACAACCCTTGGGACGCCAAACCGCGGGAAGATGATTGTCTTGAACAGCTTGAGTACCACCTTTGCATCATTCGTCGGGCTAGCAATCGCCTCGACCCATTTAGATACGTAATCCACCGCCACTAAGATATATTGGTTTCCGTAAGAAGAGGGGAACGGTCCCATGAAGTCAATGCCCCAAACGTCAAAAAGTTCCACCTCGAGGATCGGGTTTTGAGGCATCTCATCTCTTCTACTAATATTCCCCTTCCTTTGGCAAGCGTCACAAGTGGAGACAAAAGCGTGTGCATCCTTGAATAGACTCGGCCACCAAAAACCAGATTGGAGAACCTTTGTCGCAGTCTTGAATGAAGCGAAATGACCGCCATATGATGAACCGTGACAATGGAACAAGATCCCGCTAACCTCTTCTTCTGGGATACACCGTCGGTAGAGACCATCCGAACACAACTTGTAGAGGAACGGCTCATCCCAATAGAAACGAGTGACATCATGGAAGAACTTCTTCCTCTTGTACCCTTCTAACTTCGGCGGCTCTCTTCCACAAGCTAAGTAGTTAACCAAATCTGCGTACCAAGGAAGCTTGCCGTCTTTCAAACCACTTGCATCCTCAAGACTCTTTGCGGCCTCTATCCCCTTTCTCAACACGCTAACAACCATGAGACTCTCCTCGGGGAGCTTGTCATCAATTGGGACAAGGTCCTCAATCCTCATTCTAGACAAGTGATATGCTACCCCGTTCTCTATTCCTTTTTTGTCAACTATCTTCAAGTCAAACTCTTGTAGGAGTAAGATCCAACGGAGTAGCCTCGGCTTCGTGTCTTTCTTGGCATGAATGTATCTCAAGGCTGTGTGGTCCGTGTAGACAATCGCCTTGAACCTACAACATAGGACCGAAATTTTTCCATGGCGAAAACCACCGCCAACAACTCTTTCTCCGTAGTAGCATATCGAGCTTGGGTGTCATCCAAGGTCCTACTTGCATAGTAGATGACATTGGTCTTCTTGTCCCTCCTTTGTCCTAAAACGGCTCCAACCGCGAAATCGCTCGCGTCACACATAATTTCAAAAGGAAGATCCCAATCCGGGGCTTGGACTATGGGAGCACTAACCAACGCTTTCTTTATCTCCAAGAACGCCACCATACACTCCTCATCAAGAATGAACTCAACTTCCTTGCAAAGTAGCCTAGTGAGAGGTCTTGTGATCTTCGAGAAATCTTTGATGAAGCGACGGTAGAAACCCGCGTGCCCCAAGAAGCTTCGGACATCTTTCACCGTCTTTGGCGGTTCCAAACTCACCATCACTTCAATCTTGGCCTTGTCCACTTCAATACCCCTTTCCGAGATCTTGTGGCCTAGCACGATGCCTTCCGGGACCATAAAGTGGCATTTCTCCCAATTCAACACCAAGTTTGTCTCCTCGCACCTCGTAAGCACCCTACAAAGATTGGACAAACAAGAAGAGAACGAGGAACCATAGACCGAGAAGTCGTCCATAAAGACCTCGACTATTTCCTCAATTAGATCCGAAAAGATCGACATCATGCACCTTTGAAATATGGCGGGTGCGTTACATAGTCCAAACGGCATCCTTCGATAAGAAAATGTGCCATAAGGACATGTAAATGTCGTCTTTTCCTGGTCGTTTGGGTGAATAGGAATTTGAAAGAATCCCGAATAACCATCTAAAAAGCAATAGAACGGGTGATTAACAAGTCTTTCAAGCATTTGATCAATGAACGGGAGAGGGAAATAGTCTTTCCTAGTGGCGGAGTTAAGTTTTCGGTAATCAATGCACATCCTATGACCGGTGATAGTCCTAGTGGGTATTAATTCATTCTTGTCGTTTTTTATCACCGTGATTCCCCCCTTTTTAGGCACCACATGAACCGGGGATACCCACGCACTATCGGAGATAGGATAGATAACCCCTGCATCTAAAAGCTTAAGAATCTCCTTCTTGATCACCTCTTTCAAATTAGGATTCAACCTACGTTGGTGTTCAATAGAAGTCATCGATTCGCTCTCTAGATGGATCCTATGTGTGCAAATAGATGGAGATATACCCTTAATATCACTTAGAGAGTATCCTATTGCCCTTCTAAATTTCTTTAATTCTTTCAAGAGTGTGGAAATTTCATCTTCATTAAGCTCATCATTGACTATCACCGGGTAAGACTCATTGGGACCTAAGAAAGCGTACCTTAGCCCTTAAGGGAGCGGTTTGAGGTCCACCTTAGGTGCCTTGAGCTCACTCCAATCGTCATCTTTGCTAGACTCACCATTGCTAGCATCTATCTCGTCCTCCACTTGATCCACTTGCATAGCGAAGCTCTCGTGAACCGAAACTATGCTTGACCCATCTCCACAATTAGTTACTTGACTAACCAACTCAATGAACGGAGTCTCTCTATCAACCGGCTTGTGTGAGTCTAAAAGTAACTTGTACCCTTCGCTTTCTTCACTCAAATGCCCATGTTCGCCTTGTTCTTGTGTCAAAGCCATTTGTAACCCATCTTCAAGACTCATCTCTTCAAGTAGCTCATCCGCGAGCTCGTCCATCGTCTTAATGTAGAAACATTGACCGTCAATTGTGGGTTTCTTCATGACATCATTGATGTTGAACTCAAGCACTTCATCTTTACCCAAATGCAAATCAATCTTCCCTTTTCTCACGTCGATGATAGCTCCCGCGGTTGCCAAAAACGGCCTCCCAAAGATTAGTGGATCTTTAGGCTCTTCATCCATCTCAAGCACAACAAAGTCCGTTGGGACAATGAAATCTCTAACCATGATTGGTAGATCCTCAAGCAAACCGATGGGTACCCTCACGCTTCTATCCCCCAAGATCAAATATATGTTGCAAGCTTTGTACGTCGTGAAGCCTAATCTTTTAGCAACCGAGAACGGCATGAGACTCACACCAGCCCCTAGATCACAAAGACAATTATCAAATGCTAGAGGACCTAGAGCACACGGTAGAGTGAAGGAACCGGGATCTCCAAGCTTCTTGGGTACCACCTTCTTTTGGATGATGGCACTACATTCATGAGTCAAAATCACCATGGATTCCATCTCTTTGGCTGATGGCACTACATTCATGAGTCAAAATCACCATGGATTCCATCTCTTTGGCTCTTTCCTTTACCGCATCCTTGAGAAAATTAGCATATTGGGGTACAAGTAGAAATGCGTCAACCAATGGCATTGTAAGCTCCACTTTCTCCATTTGCCTATCAAACATCGCCTTGTACTTTTTCAACAATTGCTTCCTGAATCGCACGGGAAATGGTAGCTTAGGAACATAGGGCTTAGGGACGAACACATTCTTCTTTGGCTTCTCTTGAGCGACAACAACCCTAGGCTTGACCTTTTCAACCTCTTTACCCTTGTCTTGATCTCTCACTACCACGTCTTCAACCAAGTCTTCATCTTCTTGAAGTTCCACCCCCTCCACCGTGGTTCTCAACGTCCTCGTTGAGAGTAGGAAGAGCCATTCGAGTTGGCAAAACCTTTACACTCCGTAGGGCGATGGCGTTGACGTACTCCTTGGGGTTGGTCTCGGACTTGCCCGGAAGTTGACCTTGTGGTCATGAAGAAGAAGCAACGCCTTTGGTCTCCATTTGTTTTACCTTGGTGTTCAAAGCCTCAATCTTGGTGTTGAGGTCGTTGTATGAGCAATCTACCCGCGTATTGATTTCCGCTTGTTCCTTTAGTAATTGTTGGAACATGGAGCTCAAGTCAAACTCTTGCGGTTTAGATGTAGACGTGTGACCTTGTGGTATAAACCCTTGTTGTTGTTGAAAACCGGGTGGTGCGAAAGCTTGTTTTTGTTGAAATCCGCCTTGGTTTCCTTGGAAGTTGTTCTTGGGAATGAAAACTTGGCTTGAGTTAGAGGCTTGACCTTGTTGTTGATTGAATTGCTTTTGTTGAGGGGCTTGGTTCCCTTGTTGTGGAGGGTACAACATTCGTGTCCCGGTAAGAGAAATTGGGATGGTTTCTATAGTTGTGATTGAACCCTTGTCTTTGGTAATTCCCTTGGTTCCCAACATAGTTCACTTCCTCGTGTGTGTCAACGGCTTCCTCTTGATAGCAACCTTGATTATCTTCGTAATCACCAATGAAATGAATCGCTTTTTGAGATTCTTTGTTAGTAGCCTCAAGAAGTTTACATATCAAGGATGCTTGCTTATCCATCTTCTCATTAAGTGCCTTCATGTCTTTGGCTCTCTTGTGCTCATCAAAGTCGCTTGTGGTCCTTGTGGCACGGTCATAATCGTCGCCATAGGTCCCATCACTAGTAGCCAAGTTTTCCACAAGCTCCATTGCTTCCTCCACATCTTTAGCCAAGAAATTACCATTCGATGCCGTATCGAGTAGCATTCGAATCTTAGGCAAAGCACCCCGGTATAGAGTACTTAAGAGAGAGGCGTTGCTAAAGCCATGATGGGGGCATTGAGATGTGTAGCCTCTAAATCTTTCCCAAGCCTCGTTGAAAGACTCATTGGACCGTTGTGTGAAGCTCGATATCTCGTTGCGAAGCTTGGCGGTTCTAGCCGGTGAAAAGAATTTGGCAAGAAACGCACGTTTGCAATCATCCCAAGAAGTGATAGAGCCTTGGGGTAAGCTATTTTCCCATTGGTGAGCCTTGTCACCTAGAGAGAACGGGAAGAGACGAAGTTTGAAACCATCTTCGGAGACTCCATTGATCTTAGTGAGACAACATATGCGGTCAAATCGGTCTATGTGGTCCAATGGATCTTCCATTGACAATCCATGAAACTTGTTAGCTTGAACCATGTTGATTAACCCCGGTTTGACTTCAAAGTTGTTGTTTTCTACCGGAGGTGGTTGAATCCCTTGGCGATTTTGGTGTGCATTCGCCGCATCACTTTCTCCAACAACATGCCGAGCCCTAGGTGGATGGTTTGGACGGATTGAGTGGTGATGGTTTCCATTGCCGCCACCTCCTTGGTTGTTCCCATTTCCATTCCCACCGTTCCTTTGGTGTGGAATGTTATCGTGAATGTTCCCAAGTGGAACATCGTCAAAATTCTCCATTTCGTTGCCAACCGTTGCTTGTACTCTCACGCGGCTTCGTCGTGCTCTTGAACCCCTTTGAAGTTGATCAATATCGTCCCTCGGTTCTACGAGATTAGTATTGCCACGGGAACGGGTATGCATACACCTATAGAGAGCAAAAGCAATAGGAAGGAAAAAAGATTAGTAACTTGGTAGAAAGTAATACTTAAGCTCACAAAGAACCTAAATCTCAATGTTAAAATCAAATCCAAATATGGCAACGGCGCCAAATTGATACTAAGACTTTTCGGTCTTAAGGAGGTATCAATAACTCCAATACGAGTAGTATAGAAGGTTATCAATCCGTATTAGGATTTATTCTAAACACGAAGAATACAAGGCACTCAAGTAAGTTAAGCTAAATAAGTGAATTGTTGATTTATACTAATACCCCAACAAGATTAAACAAATAGACAAAACGAAACAAACTAAGCAAGATTAGAATTCAAATGATGAAAACGAATCCAAGGATGGGGTAATTGGATATATGCTATTCCAAGTCTAATTCATGATGCTCATACACAATCAAGGTTAATTTCCAAGGTTAAGACCCTAATCGCGACTAATCCTCTCTCAAGGTACTAATCACCTATGCTAATTACTAATCCAAGATCAAATTCTCATTTGTGGACTCTTAATTAGCAAGCATTAATTTCATAAATCAAGATCACCTAAATAATCCCTTAGACAACTAATCTCTTAGGCTAAGAAGGGTATTTCTCTTAGAAAGCTCTCTTAGGCATTTCATCGAACACCTTGTGGGTGGGAAATGCCTTGGGATCAAGTTTGACTTTCTCAAGCACAATCAAGCATTAAACACACTCCCTAAGAGTAGGAAATTGATTATCTATCCCTAAGCATCACAAATCATTCATGGAAATCACCTAATCCTAACCCATCCCTAGATCCTAAGAAACTACTCACTAATCATGATGGGTCTAACAAATCCTATGAAGAACATGTTAAATCCCATGATTAGATGATTATATGATTAAGAAAGAAGATTGAGAATAGAATAGATTGATAGATTAAAAAGGAGAATCTCTTACAAAATACTTAGAACATTCAAAAAGAGGTTTTTTAGCATAAAAAAGACATCCCTTGAAAATTAGGTTTTTCTGGTATTTATAGTGAATAGTGCGAACCGGGTCAACCCAGAACAAACCGGGTATCGACCCGGTCGGGTTTGGGCAAAATCCTGAAAATACAAGTTTGTACCGACCGGTTCTGGGTCGGTATAAACCATCTGGTACTAAATCTGTTGCCGGCTGGAGGTGATTCTAGCCGATAGGAGCGAGGGTCGGATCGAAGCAGAACGAGTTTTAGCCGGTAAAAGCGATAAGCTCGAGCGCTGGAATTTAGTGCCGTGTGGTAGTGCCGGCCCAGAATGGGTCGGAACTAATCGTCTTTGTGCAGGTCGGTCGAACTGGATGCGGAGTTAGCCGGCTAAAAATGAAGTCTGGCCGAACGCGGAACGTGCTAGATCGTGCGCGGTATGGTTTTTAGCCGGCAGAGATTAGTGCCGCTCGATTAGTACCGACCTAGGATGGGTCGGCACTAATTTTCCTGTGCTTTGGTGCCACTTGACTCTGGGCCGGTACGGGAGAGTTCTTGGATCGGTGTTAGCTTATGTCTTCATACCGATCGGGAAATACCGCTTCAGGACCGGTCGGTGCAGTCTGAAGGGAAGGTTGGTTGAGCGGTTTGTTGTCGTTCCAGGTGGGTGTGCCGACCCATTCTGGGGCGGCATGAAATCCACTCTGGATCGGTATTACTCTCTGTCCCTATACCGACCCATCATACCGACCCATCCTGGGTCGGTACACTCCTCTCCTTTTGCTGTTTATGCCTTGGCCATCTCTTCTTGCACTCAACTCCGATTTGGCTTGGTTCAGTGACTTCCAATCCTCCTAAAGTGTCTCCAAGCACCTGGAAAAAGACCCCAAAACATGCAAGACTCACTAGGACTTAATGCAACCTAGCTAGACTCTAATTTAGACCAAAACACTAAGGAAAACGATGGTTACGCATGCATGCGACTAAAAACGCTAAGTAAAATGCATGCTAAACAAGTAAAATATGAGAATATCAGGTATTGCTCGACACAAGGACCTCAAATCGACCCTCACAGCTACATGATCTTTGTTTAGCTCCGAAATGTTCCAGAATGTTTCAGTATCTCCAATTAAGCTTCAAACGTACCTGAAAAAACTCAAAAATACTAGAAAGACTCTATAAATAAGATCTATGTCATGGTTAAAAACAGGTAAAAACCATGATATATCAACTCCCCCAGACTTAGCATTTGCTTGCCCTCAAGCAAACATAAAACTAAACAAGAGAAAGAGGTTTGAAAATCGCGGAGACTCACCTGTTCTTGAAACATTGTAATGACCCTTTTTCTTAGTGCTCCACATATTACCTAACCAGTTCCAAATCTAACCACCATGTACTTCTCCGTAGACATTCGTAGCTCCCCAGAATCCACACATAATTTCGCAGCATAATCCATCAAAGCCTTCATCGCTGTGATCAATGCCAAGACCCTTCTAGACTCTTTCCCATACAATATCATGACAAAAGAACCATCAAAACCTCACACTTTTTTGGTATTGTTTCCTCTCCCCAGACTTATTTCACATCATGTTCTTTTTTTTTTTTAGATTCGCATATACATATTAAAGTTTGAGACGCGAGTATTGATGGTATTTGCGACCGAATCCCCAGTTCATCCCCTCTCTATATATCAAAGGTGTAGGCGAATAATGGTATCACGGGAAATTTTCCTAACCTCGCTTCCAACCTTTGTGTGATCATTCCTTTCCAAGTAGAATAATGGGATCGCTGGAAATTTTCCTAACCCTCTACTCAGAAGAAAATCATTTCATATTTTCATGCTTTTATTTATTAACTTATAACAAGGGAGAGGAATACCATTACTTTCTACAAATGGGTTCCTTTGTCAGATATGAATGAGGAATCAAGCTCTATGGAAATCAACCACATCGATGAAGTGCAAAGAATTAGCTCAGGCTTGAATGAACTCTGCTGGAAACATGGGTGTCTTCTAGTTAACTGGTCAGCCTTTGGATTTTTCATTAGTCTGATCCAGAACTGATTCTGTAACAATGGTCACTTAGAAGCAAAGTCAGAACAATAGATTCAAGAAAAATATCATAATCTCCAACAAGTTTTAACTCAATAAAACAACAAACTGACTCAAAAGAAAAATATGAAAAAGACTCAAGAAAAATAAAAATACATTAGTATTTTCCTCCCCCAGACCTAACCAACATTGTCCCCAGTGTTATTAAGAATGAAGTTGGAAAGAAACAATTTTTTTTTTTTTTTAGATGAAACAGTGGTGTCGACTAACACCATTCTGGTGTCGCCCGACACTGAGCCTATTCGCATCTGATTCACATAAAACACAAAAACCCAAAAACAAAAATCAAAAGAAATAAAAGAACTTATGTACATACTCACCAGTGGGTTGCCTCCCACCAAGCGCTTTTTCAGTCATTAGCTTGACTTTGGCTCATGTATTAGTCAGGATAAGAATGAGAACTTGCTCCAAAACAAGCTCCACAACTAGACATCTCCAGCTTCAGAATTCTGCTCAACATACCCTTCACAACATCTTTTCCTTTCTCTTTCAACTCTGAAGTGAGAATAGCTCTAACCTTAGAGAATGGTTTTGAAGTTCCCTTGCACTTCACCTCATATTCAATCGAATCTCCATCACACTTCTGAGGGGTTAAAGTCATATAGGCATCACCCTTGACTCTTTTGCTCTTCACCTTCTTCTTTGCCTTAGCCGTTTTGATGTCTCTCTTCGTGATGATAGAAGGACCATCTAAAACGTCTACGACATTTGGCTCATCATAAGGCTCTTCCAAAATATCAACCATCAACGTCTCTCATGTAACAACGGTGATGCAAGAGACATGTTTGGGAGCTCGTCCAGAAGGAATGGCTTTGTAGGAGACCTCTTTGTCAATGTATGAGAACGAGATTCTCTTACTGGGCGTGTCTATAACTGCACCAACTGTAGCCAGGAACGGTCTTCCAAGAATCAAAGGCATAGTAGAACTTTCGCTCATCTCCACAACCTGAAAATCAGTATGAACCAGACAATCTCCTACTTTAACAAGCAAATCAGGGATGGTACCATATGGAATTGAGGTTGAAGAGTTTGCGAATGCGAGAGTCATCTTAGCAGATCTAATATCACCAATTCTCAACTTCTCTGCAATTGCCTTTGACATGATATTGACACTAGACCCTGAATCAACGAGAGATTCTTTGAATTCAACTCCAGAGATAGAGCATGGAACCGAAAATTTTCCTGGGTCTTCTCTCTTAATCAACTGCTTCATTGGTGGTGGTGTGCTTCTTGCCTTGATGAACAGTGCCTTGATCTCTTCTAGAGTTTCTCTGCAATCTCGGAAGAAACCAAGTAAAGGGCGGTTTTCCAAAGTTTCTTCAAAAGACATCGTATAAGGAATCCTCCTTACCATCTTCTCAAAAGCGAGCAACTTCTCTGCAGTAATGGGATCTCTGAGATGTCTAGGTGGTTTAGGATATGGCACCTTAGGCTTGTAAACATTCTCCTCAACAATCTTCGGTTTTTTCACAATTTCTAGCTTAGTCTGCGAGGGGTGTCGACCGACACCAGATTTGTGTCGATCGACACAAGGCTTCTGTGTCGTCTCTTCAGGTTGGTGTCGATCGACACAAGTAGTGGTGTCGCTCGACACAGCCGTATCAGGCTCAAAATCACCTTCAACCTCTTCTAACTCCACGAATTTTTCTGCATTCAAACCCTTTTCTACCACTGCAATGACCTCTTTAGCACTTCTTAAGGTGATTGCATTGACGTATTCATTCTGTGAATGAACCATCTTTCCCTTGACAGCTGCTGCAGTATGAGCTATTTGAGTTTCCAGCATCTTCTGATCAGTGTTGAGAGACTCAATTTTCCCATTCCGATCTATATACATGGCATCCATCTTCCCATTAAAGTCTACTGTCATCTTCTGTTGTCCCTCAAGAATCTGTTCCAGCATAGATTCAACTTTGCTTTCAGGAGTTTTGGGTGGTGGAGATTGGTAGGACGAATTCCCATAGGTTCTATTGTAGCCACTGCTCTGAATTGGTTTCTATAGATACTGATTTGTTTCAAAACCAACTGGGTTGACTTTAGACTTGTACCCTCCTTGCTGAGCATTGTTGATGAAGTTTTGGTTGTTGTTTTGTTGGTATTGATACCTTTGACCTTGAAACCCAGCTCCACCAATGTAGTTAACGTCTTCCACTTCATCTTTTTCAAAATTCTTGACATCAGCAGCAAAGAGGACATCCTTCTTTGTCTTTCCCATCAACAAATTATGCATCGAATCCAGCTTAGCCTGAACCTCTGCGATTTGACTGCCATCCAAGTTACCAACTTGCTTCTTGCGCTCCATGTCTGCATTCTTGGTACTATTGTTAGAAGCCAAGTTTTCAAAAAGCACATAAGCATCTTCAGGATATCTGGTGTTGAAATTCCCATTACTCACAGCATCCAAAGCCATCATGTACCTCCAATCAATCCCTCTGAAGAAAATACCCAGCAACTGAACCTTAGTGAACCCGTGATGTGGACAATCCCTCTGATATGATCTGAATCTCACCCAAGCTGCCTTGAATGCTTCAGTTGATCCTTGAGAAAATTGGGAGATTTTATTTCTCAGCACCTCGGATCTTGCATCATCATAGAAATTGTTCAAGAAGGCATTCTTAGTCTCCTCCCAAGTAGTCAGCGATCTTGGCTGCAACTGCTTAAGCCAATAAGCTGCATCCCCACCAAGAGAGTATGGGAAAAGCTTACAGAAAAGGAAATCATTGGACACTCCATTGTACTTAATGCTAGTAACCAAGTCCTCAAACCTCTCAATGTGATTCATGGAGTGTTCATGAGAAAGACCATGAAAAGGGTGTTGACCCACAAGAGTGTAGTATGCAGGTTTCAGCACAAAGTCATTCCTCTGAAAAGCAGGAGGGCGAATCGCTGATCGATTGGCATATAACTGATCAGGCCTGTTGTACTCACCAATTGTCCTAGCACGATCTGGCGCGACAATCTCATCAACAACAACTAGAGGGACAATGACATTTCCATCTCCATCAAGTCGTTGCCCTCGCTCGTTGCACAAATGACCCTCTTGGTCTCTCAAAGCTCCAGTATCATCACGAGTCAATACCACTGGATTATTCATCTCTGATGGCTTCTTTGTTTTCCTGTTTGTACGTACCAAATTTGCTAGCTCCTAGTTGGAAAGATTTACTAGCTGAGTGCTCTTGTTCTTCATGGTTTCGCGAGTAGGCATACACCTGAAACACAAAAGACAAGGCACGTAACTAACAAAAATAAGAAAAAGAGTAAAATAAAACGATGAGTATCGACCGACACTGGGTGGTGTCGCTCGACACTATCGAACTTAGTCGAAATTCTAGACTAAAATCTAATGGCGAATTAAGAGTCCCCGGCAACGGCGCCAAATTTTGATAAGCTCAAAAGTAATACCCTAGAGGTACTAGCAGCTATGTCGTTGTGGTACTTAGGGGTCGAATCCACAGAGACTCAAGATCACACAATAGACTATATAGATTCGAATTAAACTAAGTAAAATCAATGAGAATGATAAATAAAACAAAGCAAACAGATCTAGTGAGAATTTGATGGAGGTAAAAGCTAAACTTAAGGAATTTTGCAGATATTCAAGAAAAGCATATGGATAGAACGTAGAGATTATAATTAAGCACGGTTCTTGAACTCAGAACACTACACCAAATCAACCAAATTTCGCTGCACTGATTACTATGTTTAAGAAGTTAAGAAACCAAATTTCTTTGCTAAACCTAGACAACTAAACATGCAATAAGCTCAGGTCTGATTTGTTCACAATTCTCCCTAGCCAAATTTCTTTGCACTAAACATAATTGCTCATCTAAGTCTTTCAAGTTAATTAACCAACTTTCGTTGAGAGAACTAACATATGATCTTAATTCTAGGTAGCTAATCTACGACAAGCCTTAAGAACTACTTAGATGAAGAACTCAATAAGATGAATCTCTATATAGTTTAACCAATTTAACAATTCATGAAGAGCTCTTTGAAAAACCATAAACTTAACTAGCAAACTACTCAGACATGATCAATGGAACAGAAATCATAGATGAATAGAATTGCATAAAAGAAATCAATAAGAAACAAAGGGGTTCAGAATTGTCTCCCCAAAAGCCCTAAAAAACAATCTCTCTCAAAGTATCAAGAATAATAATAGCTTCCAAAACAGGTGGCTGGAAAACCTAATAATAAGCTAAAACACGTTTTGGGGCTTCTTGTAAATAATAACGACTTGTGGACCAAAGTGCAATTTCTTCAGATAAGGAAAAAGTCACGTTTCCTTTCTTTATGCCGGCGGTATCGACCGACACCAGGTGGTATCGCTCGACACAAGGACCTCAAATCGACCCTCACAGCTACATGATCCTTGCTTAGCTCCAAAATGCTCCAGAATGCTTCAATATCTCCAATTAAGCTCCAAACGTACCTAAACCTGAAAAGATTCAAAAAGACTCCAAAAATACTAGAAAGACTCTATAAATAAGATATATATATCATGGTTAAAAACTGGTAAAAACCATGATATATCACAACGATGGGTGGAGGTCGAGGGGTGCTACGGGCCGGTGTTGGTCATGTCTTGCCAGACAAATACACATTCGGTAAAACTGCGATATCTCCTGGAATACATGTTCGAATGGCCTCAAACCACTTCCAGTAAACAGCTAGCTCGTTTGTCTACAAATCGCATGAAGACCTTGGAGGCTGAATTTGACTGGAAACCCTTCGGTATGCCAAATCTTTCAGGCGCTTCGGATGAACCCTTCCTTCTCTTATGCTCCTTCACTCTAAACATCATCAATGTGTCTCCAAACACCTAGAAAACACTCCAAACGAAAGCAAGACTCACTAGGATCTAATGCAAACTACCTAAGCTCTAATTTAGACTAAAACACTAAGAAAGCTATGAAAAACACATGCATGAGACCTAAAATGTTAAGTTAAATGCACGCTAAAAGGGGTAAAATATGGGAATATCACATACTCCAAACTATCTTTCAAACCCAAAATGTAATTGTGCTTCTGTTAAGTATCCATCAAAAACAAAAATTCTGGGAAAACTTTTTACGAATTTCTCGGAGACGTTGAACTGTCTCGATGCTTCCAGCTCCTCGACAGTTCCATCTCATAACACCCATTGGGATTGCAGCGGCTTCAAATCGGAAGCCACCGTGTTGTCGTCTGTTTTTGTTGACTTGTTTGTAGGTAAGCCAGAACCCTGATATGCTCAAATTAATACCCTATAAGTACTAAAACAGTTGTTGTAGTATATGTAGGGGTCGAACACAAGAACTCTAGATATCACGCAATAGATTATATAGATTCGAATTAAGCTAAACCAAACAATGTAATTAAATGCAAGTGCGTAAATTAAACAAGTTGTAAGTCAATTGGAAAGAAGATAGGCTCAAATTAATACCCTATAAGTACTAAAACAGTTGTTGTAGTATATGTAGGGGTCGAACACAAGAACTCTAGATATCACGCAATAGATTATATAGATTCGAATTAAGCTAAACCAAACAATGTAATTAAATGCAAGTGCGTAAATTAAACAAGTTGTAAGTCAATTGGAAAGAAGATAGGCTCAAATTAATACCCTATAAGTACTAAAACAGTTGTTGTAGTATATGTAGGGGTCGAACACAAGAACTCTAGATATCACGCAATAGATTATATAGATTCGAATTAAGCTAAACCAAACAATGTAATTAAATGCAAGTGCGTAAATTAAACAAGTTGTAAGTCAATTGGAAAGAAGATAGGCTCAAATTAATACCCTATAAGTACTAAAACAGTTGTTGTAGTATATGTAGGGGTCGAACACAAGAACTCTAGATATCACGCAATAGATTATATAGATTCGAATTAAGCTAAACCAAACAATGTAATTAAATGCAAGTGCGTAAATTAAACAAGTTGTAAGTCAATTGGAAAGAAGATAGGCTCAGGGTATTTCTCAGGAATTCAATGAATGTAGATAAACTAACTAACATGATTCAGATTTAGCGCGGTTCTTGAACTCAAATCACTAAAGTATAGCTAACCAACTCTCGTTGCGAAAACTATCTAAGTCTAAATCCTAGAATTCCAAATCTCTTTGCGAATCCTAAAGTCTAAACCAGCTTTTAGTTCAAGTTTGATTTGTTCACAAAACAACTAAACCAAATCTCTTTGCGAATAGTTATTTTGCTCACCTTAAGTTCTATCAGGTAATTAATCGCACTCTCGTGCCTAATCAATTATCCTAAGATCTAAGTTCCAGATTCGTCAACCTAGAATTAGCTATGAGAACAATCTATGGTGAAGAACTAATTCAGATGGTGAATCCTAATTAACTAATTAACCTAACATTCAGAGAAAACCCTTATGAGAACCCTGAACCTAACAAGGGATCTACTCAGACATGGAAAATGAAAACAACATGATTGAATAGATCATCAAAGAAATCAATAAGAAACAGGAGTTCAGAGTTGTCTCTCCAAAAACCAGAGTAAAATAAAGCTCAGCCAAGCGTAATAGCCCAAGTGGCTTAAAAACCTAACTTAAACTCCTAAAGCACGTTTTGGGCTAAATTGTAAATAATAAAGTCTTCTGGGCAATTTTGCAATTCTTCAACTCTTCATAAAAGTCGCGATTCGTGTCTTGCTGCAGTGAGTATGGACCGATACTAGGATAGTGTCGATCGATACTGAGGCTTCATATCGGGTATTCAGCTACACGAACTTCTGCTTTGCTCCAAAATGCTCCAAAAAGCTCCAATATCTCCAATTATGCTCACAACGTGCTAAAACCTGTAAAAGACTCTAAAACCCTACAAAATAGTAGAAAGACTCTATAAAACGGATTTATATCATGGCTTCAAAGGGGTAAAAACCATGATATATCAACTCCCCCAGACTTAGCATTTGCTTGCCCTCAAGCAAATAGAAGACTAAACCAGAGAAAGAGGTTTGAAAACACGGAGACTCACCTGTTTATGAAACATTGCAATGACCCTTTTCCCAAGCACCCAAATGTCACCTAACCAGTTCCAAGACTAACCAACATGTACTTCTCCTTAGGCATTCGCAGCTTCCCCAGACTACACACATTATTTCGCAGCTTCATTCAATTAAACCCATCATCGCCAGTTTCATCGCTGTGATTAATACCAAGAACCTTCTAGATTCTTTCCCATACAATATCATGACAAGGAACCACCCAATTTCACACTTTTTGTATCACTTTTCCTCTCCCCCAGACTTATTTCTTATCATATTCTCTTCTTATTTTTTTTTATTTTTTTTTTTAGATTCGCACATACACATCAAGGTATGAGGCGCGAGTATTGATGGTGTTTGCCACCGAATCCCCGGTTCTTCCCTCTCAATGTACCAAAAGGTGTAGGCGAATAATGGCATCATAGGAAAATCCTAGCCTCGCTTCCAACCTTTGTGTGATCATTCCTCACCAAGTAGAATAATGGGATCGCTGGAAACATTCCTAACCCTCTACTTAGGAGAAAATCATCTCATCTTTTCATGCACTTATTTATTTATTAACATAAGGGGAGAGAGATACTATTACTTTTAAACACATGGGTTCCTTTGTCATATATGAATGAGGAATCAAGCTCTATGAATACTAACCACGTCGATGAAGTGCATAAATTTGGCTCAGGCTTTAAAAGAACTCTGCTGGAAACATGTGTGTCTTCTAGTTAATTGGTCAGCCTTTGGATTTTTCATTAGTCGATCTGTAACTGATTCTGTAACAATGGTCACTTAGAAGCAAAGTCAAAACAATAGATTCAAGAACAAGATCATAATCTCCAACAGGTTTTGACTAAATAAAACAAATTTTGACTCAATAAAACGACAAATGACTCTAAGAAAAACAAACACAATGTCAGCGACTACCTCCCCCAGACTTAAACAACACTGTCCCCAGTGTTATCTAGCCTAGAGTTGGTAAAAGAAAAACCGAAGAGCTGAGTGGATTGGTGAAAATCGAAGGAGACGTACCTGGGTGACGGGTATCGACCGATACCGTGCTGGTATCGATCGATACAAGGGATATTGGTTGATGCAATTTTGACATCGATCGATCTGTAGCTCACGGTCCCTTAAGAAATACCCAACTCCTTTGTCGTGTGGATGGTGTCGATCGATACCAGGTGGGTGTCGATCGATATTGCTCTTCTGAATCTGCTGCACGTGAAACACAAGACACAAAACCAAAAAAAAAAAAAAAAAAAAAACGTATGTACAAACCAAAAAAAAAAGTGGGTTGCCTCCCACCAAGCGCTTGTTTTACGTCACTAGCTTAACTTTGGCTCATGTGATCAGTCAGGAGAAAATTGAGAACTTACTCCCAGGCAAGTTCTACAACTAGACACTTCCAGTTTCAGAGTTCTGCTCAACATGCTCTTCACAACCTCCTTTCCTTTCTCTCTCAGCTCCGAAGTAAGAATAACTCTAACCTTAGAGAATGGTTTTGAGGTTCCTTTGCACTTCACCTTATACTCAATCGAGTCCCCATCACACTTCTGAGGGATTAAAGTCATAGAGGGAACACCTTTTACTCCTTTGCTCTTTACCTTCTTCTTTGCCTTAGCTGTTTTGACGTCTTTCTTGGTGATGACAGAAGGACTATCTAGAATGTCCATGACAGTTGGCTCATCATAAGGCTCTTCCAAAAGATCAACCATCAACATTTCTCATGTAGCAACGGTGATGCAAGAGATATGTTTGGGAGCTCCTCTAGAAGGAATGGCTTTGTAGGAGACCTCTTTGTCAATGTATGAGAACGAGATACTCTTATTGGGTGTGTGATATATCATGGTTTTTACCCCTTTTAAGCCATGATATAGGTCCGTTTTATAGAGTCTTTCTACTATTTTGTAGTGTTTTAGAGTCTTTTACAGGTTTTAGCACGTTTGGAGCATAATTGGAGATATTAGAGCTTTCTGGAGCATTTTGGAGCGAAGCAGAAGTTCGTGTAGCTGAGTACCCGATTTGAAGCCTCAGTATTGATCGATACTACCCTAGTATCGGTCGATACTCACTGCAGCAAGACACGAGTCGCGACTTTTATGAAGAGTTGAAGAATTGCAAAATTGCCCTGAAGACTTTATTATTTACAATTTAGCCCAAAACGTGTTTTAGGAGTTTAAGTTAGGTTTTTAAGCCACTTTGGCTAGTAAGCTTGATTCGATTCTGGTTTTTGTTGAGAGAGATTTTGAACGAGACAAATCTGAACTTTGTTCGTCAGAGAGAAGATTTCGAACCTTTGTTTTACTCTGTTCCTATTTTACTAATTGAAGTATTATTCAGTCATGTTGTTTTCTTTAATCTCCATGTCTGAGTAGTTCTCTTTTAGGTTTAGGGTTCTCATAAAAGGATTTCTCTGAATGTTAGATAGATCGATTTATTAGGGTTCATAATCAATTAAGTTCTTCACCATAGGTTGTTCTTAGCGCTAATTCTAGCATGATCACCTAGAACTTAGATCTTAGGTTAATTGATTAGGCACGAAAGTGCAATTGAATAACCTGACAGAACCTAGGGTGAGCAAAATAACTATCCGCAAAGAAATTTGGTTTAGTTGCTTTGTGAACATATCAAACCTGAACTCTAAAGCTGGTTTAGATCCTTAGGATTAGCAAAGAAATTTGAAATTCTAGGACTTAGACTTAGATAATTCTCGCAACGAAAATTGGTTAATTATAATTTAGTGTTTTGAGTTCAAGAACCGTGATAAATCTGAATCCTGATAGATAGATTTGTCTGCATTATCTGATTTCCTAAGAGATACCCTGAGCCTAGTTTTTCTCATTGAATTTACAACCCACTTGATAATCTTAGTTGTTTTCTGTTTAATCTATTGACTTAGCTTAATTCAAATCTTGCAATCTATTGAGTGATATCTTGAGTCTTTGTGGTTCGACCCCTAACTTACTGCAACTACTACTTTAGTACTTTAGGGTATTATATTTGAGCATATCAAATTTTGGCGTCGTTGCCGGGGACTCTAATTTCACCATTAGATTTTTGCTGAGAATTTCGACTAAGTCCGACGGTATCGATCGACACTCACCTAGTATCGGTCGATACCCGCCGTTTTAATTTATCTCTTTTTTTTTTATTTTTGGTACTTACGTCTCTTGACTCTTGTGTTTCAGGTGTATGCCTAATCGTGAAACCAGGAGAAACAATAGCACACAGTTGACTAATCCGTTCAACAAGGAGCTAGCTGACTTAGAGCGCACGATCAGGAAGCAGAAGAAACAAGCAGAGATAAACAATCAAGTTGTGTTGAATCGTGACGAGGCTGGAGCCTTGAGGACTAGGATGGTAATATGTGCAATGAGGCTGGACAGCGACTTGATGGAGAGAGAAACATCATAATCCCTTCCGTAGCTGTCGATGAGATTGCCGCGTGAGCTGCGCGCAACAACGAGGTGAATAATGGGAATGCTGGGGTTAATCGTGCCAGGACGCTTGGAGAGTACAACAGACCCGATCAATTCTATGCCAATCGGTCTGCGATTCGTATTCCCACTTTTCAGAGGAATGACTTTGAGCTGAAGCCTGCATACTACACACTTGTGGGTCAGCACCCTTTTCATGGTCTTTCTCATGAGCATCCCATGGATCACATCGAGAGGTTCGAGGATTTGGTCACTAGCATCAAATACAATGGAGTGCCCAATGAGTTCCTTTTCTGTAAGCTTTTCCCATACTCTCTTGGTGGGGATGCAGCTTACTGGCTGAAACAGATGCCTCCAGGATCGCTAACTACTTGGGTAGAGACGAAGAACGCATTCCTGAACAACTTTTATGATGATGCGAGATCCGAGGAGCTGAGGAACAAGATCTCTCAATTTTCTCAGGGAGCGACAGAGGCTTTTAAAGCCGCTTGGGCAAGGTTCAGATCATATCAGAGAGATTACCCGCATCATGGGTTTACTCAGGTTCAGTTGCTGGGTATTTTCTTCAGAGGTATCGATTGGAGGTATCAGATGGCTCTGGATGCTGCGAACAATGGGATATCCTGAAGATGCTTATGTGCTGATTGAGAACTTGGTGTCTAGCAATAGCACCAAGAATGCAGATTTTGAGCAAAAGAGGTTGAATGGGAGCATTGATGGGTCGCAGATTGCTGAGGTGCATGCGAAGCTGGATTCGGTGCATAATTTGTTGATGGGCAAGCAGCAGAAGGTTGTTCACTTTGCTGATGAGGTCGAGAACGTTGATGAGGATGAGGCAGGGGATGTTAATTACATTGGAGGTGCTGGTTTTCAAAATCAGCGATATCAGTACAACAACAACAGAGGCTTCACCAACAATGTTCAGCGAGGAGGATTCAAGTCTAATTTCAAGCCCTCAGGTTTTGGAGCAAATACTTTTGCCCAAAAACCAATGCAGAGCAGCGATTACACGCGTGCCTATAGGAGTTCGTCCTATCAATCTCCACCGCCCAAGACTCAGGAGAGCAGGGTCGAGTCTATGTTCGAACAGCTTCTTGAGGGATAGCAAAAGATGACAGTGGATTTTAATGGGAAGATGGATGCCATGTACATAGATCTGAATGGCAAGATTGAAGCTCTTAGCATTCATCAGAAGAGGCTGGAAACTCAAGTCGCTCAGACCATAGATGCTGTGAAGAGACAGGAAGGTTTTCTTCCAGGGAAAACAATGAATCCAAGGGAACATGTTCATGCTATCACCTTGAGAAGTGGAAAAGAGGTCAATACAGGAGTGAAGAAGACCTCTACTCCAGAGAATTTTGTCATTCTTGCTGAAGATGACGACGATGAGGCTCCCGAAATCGCCCCAGTATCGACCGACACCAGCCAGCATCGGTCGATACCCGTCCAAGGATCTGCCAAAGACGTTTCGAGACAACAAGCATCGACCGACACCAGCCAGTGTCAATCGACACCAGTGCAGTTACTTTCACGGGACATCTCAAGCCCTCGTGTGTCGATCGATACCAACCCTGTATCGATCGATACTGATCCTGAAGTCGAGAAGTAGCCCAAGATTGTCGAGGAAATGGTTTACAAACCCAAGATACCTTACCCTCTACCTCCCAGGAAGACCAAGAAGGAAGTAGAAGACTCCAAATGCAAGGCAATGCTAGATAAGCTAATTGTTGAGCTTCCTTTTGTCGAGGCTATCAAGACTTCACCAGCATTCAGGAGATATGTCAAGCGGATGGTATCGAGCAATGTGAACCTTGAAGAAGGATGTGTGATGCTTACTCAAGAGTGCAGTGCGATCTTGACTAACATAATCCCAAAAAAACTTCCAGATCCAGGGAGCTTTGTGTTGGATTGTACGATATTCACCGAAAGGTTCGAGCGTTTTCTATGCGATCTTGGCTCAAGTGTGAACCTCGTGCCATATTCAGTTGCCAAGAGGATGGGCATGATAGACTTCACATCCACCAGAATATCTTTGATACTTGCTGATCGCTCAGTGCGACTTCCAAAGGGGCTACTCGAAGATGTCCCTATGAAGATCGGGAATTGCTTGATCCCGACTGATTTCATTGTCCTAGAGTATGAGGCTGAGCCCATAGATCCTCTTATCTTGGGCAGACCATTCCTTGCAACAGCTGGTGCATTGATTGATTGCAGGAATGGGAAGATAGCTCTTAACATCGGTGATTTGGTCATGACTTTTAACATGGAGAAGATGATGAAGACACCAACCATCGATGGGCAGACTTTCTCCATTGATACTTTCACGGACATTGCTGAAGAGTACTTCTTGGAGATGCATCCTGAGGATCCGTTGGAGAGGGCATTGGTATGTTCAGCTGAATCTGAGGTTTTCTTGAGTGAAGACGCTGCTGGTTACTCGAAGATGCTCGACACTGCACCATCAGTATCGATCGATACTCCTTTAGTATCAGTCGATACCCTACGACCAGACAGGGAGTTGGCCGAATGTTCCAAGCAAGCTGCTAAGCTTGGAGATTGGAGCGAGGAGAAAGCTCCTAAGGTGGAACTCAAGCCACTTCCAGCCAATCTGAGGTATGGTTTTCTTGGTCCTAATTCCAAATACCTTGTGATTATTAATGCTTCTTTGAACAACGTAGAGGTTGCCTTACTGCTGAGCAAGCTGCGCATGTATCGCAAAGCTCTTGGCTATTCTCTTGATGACATTTCAGGTATCTCCCCAGATCTATGCATGCACAGGATTCACCTTGAAGACGAGTCAAATGCTTCAATTGAGCATCAGAGGAGGCTGAATCCAAACCTGAAGGAAGTGGTCAGAAAGGAGGTGATGAAGCTGTTGGAAGCAGGGATAATTTATGCCATCTCAGACAGTTCTTGGGTCAGCCCAGTTCACGTTGTGCCTAAGAAAGGAGGAATCACTGTGGTGAAGAACGTGAAGGATGAGCTGATTCCTACAACGACAATCACTGGTCATGGGATCTGTATTGACTACAGGAAATTGAATGCGGCCACAAGGAAAGATCACTTCCCATTGCCTTTTTATTGACCAGATGTTGGAGAGGTTAGCGAGTCACCCATACTACTGTTTCCTCGATGGGTACTCAGGCTTTTTCCAGATTCCTATACATCCAGAGGATCAGAGGAAGACTACCTTTACATGTCCTTATGGCACATTCGCCTACAGCAGAATGCCATTTGGATTATGTATCGCTCCAGCGACATTCCAGAGGTGTATGATGTCTATCTTCACAGACATGATTGAGGAGTTTATGGAGGTGTTCATGGATGATTTTTCAGTTTATGGATCATCATTCAAGAACTGTCTGGATAACTTGTGCAAGGTGCTACAGAGATGCGAGGAGAAACACTTGGTCCTTAATTGGGAAAAGTGTCATTTTATAGTTCAGGAAGGCATCGTTCTTGGGCACAAGGTTTCTAAGGCTGGGATCGAGGTTGACAAAGCTAAGATTCAAGTCATGACAAGCCTACAACCACCGAAATCTGTGAAGGACATTCGAAGCTTCCTTGGTCATGCTGGGTTTTATCGACGTTTCATCAAAGACTTCTCCAAGCTAGCCCGCCCGCTCACCGCCCTGTTATGCAAGGACATAAACTTTGATTTCACCCCTGATTGCCTTGAAGCCTTTAAGGAGATTAAGAAAGCCTTGGTGAGTGCTCCTATTGTCCAACCTCCGGATTGGAATTTACCTTTTGAGGTTATGTGCGACGCGAGCGATTTTGCAGTTGGTTCAGTTCTGGGCCAGAGGAAAGACAAGAAACTTCATGTTATCTACTATGCCAGCAGAAGTTGGATGATGCTCAAAGGAACTATAGCACCACAGAGAAGGAGTTGCTTGCGGTTGTTTTCTCTTTTGAGAAATTTCGGTCCTATTTGATTGGGAGTAAGGTGACTGTCCACACAGGTCATGCTGCTCTCAAGTACTTGCTGCTGAACAAGGATCTCAAGCCTCGCCTATGTCGTTGGGTCCTTTTGCTCCAAGGTTTTGACATCGAAGTCAAGGACAAAAAGGGCGTCGAAAACGGAGTTGCAGACCATCTCTCGAGGATGAGGATCGATGAAGACGTGCCTATTGATGATTTCCTACCTGAGGAGAACATTTACTTCATCGAGACTGGGTTTCACAGCGTTCCTGCCAAAAATCTGCAATTTTCACGAGCTGCAGGTTTTGGTATCGATCAATACTCCCCTAGTATCGGTCGATACACGTCGCCAGCCAGGCCATTTTTGTCCATGGATCACTTTGATGTTGAGGAATTTCTAGCTGCTGTGGCTACTCCTGCTCGACCTTGGTATGCTGATATCGCCAATTATCTTGCTGTAGCTGATGAGCCAAAGCATCTAGAGCGACATGTTAGGAAGAAGTTCATGCATGACGTAAGGAGATTCTTCTGGGATGAGCCTTACCTGTACAAGCACTGTTCTGATGGGATGTACAAGAGATGTATTGCGGAGTCTGAGGTACTAGAGGTGTTGTACCATTGTCATGGGTCTGAGTATGCTGGACAGTTTGCCACTTTCAAGACGGTGTCCAAGGTTCTTCAAGCAGGCTTTTGGTGGCCTACGATGTTTAAGGATGCTCATGCCTTCATCTCCTAGTGTGATGTCTGTCAGAGGAGAGGGAAGATCAATAAGCGACATGAGATGCCACAGCACTTCATCCTTGAGGTGGAAGTTTTTGACTGCTGGGGCATTGATTTTATGGGGGCTTTTCCTTCATCATCTAAGAACAGGTACATTTTAGTTGTTGTGGACTATGTGTCCAAATGGGTGGAAGCGATTGCTAGTTCAACCAACAACTCCTCCGTGGTTCTTAAGCTGTTTAAGTCCATTATTTTCCCTCGATTTGGAGTACCTCGTATTGTTATTAGTGATGGTGGCACTCACTTTATCAACAAGGTCTTCGAAAAGCTATTGAAGAAGCATGGTGTAACTCATCGCGTGGCTACTCCTTATCATCCTCAGACTAGTGGGCAGGTTGAAATCTCCAACAGGCAGATCAAAGAGATTCTAGAAAAGACAGTGGGTACTACTATGAAGGATTGGTCTACAAAGCTAGATGATGCACTTTGGACTTACAAGACTGCTTTCAAGACACCGCTTGGGACTACTCCGTTTCACTTGATGTATGGGAAAGCATGTCACCTTCCAGTGGAGATCGAGCATAAGGCAGCCTGGGCTACAAAGCTGATGAACTTTGACATCAAGTCTGCTGCTGAGAGGCGTTTTATTCAGCTGAATGAGCTGGATGAGATTAGGAACTACGCCTATGAGAACTCGAAGCTGTACAAGGAGGGGACTAAGGCATATCACGACAAGAAGATTCTCTCTCGCCACATTGAACCCCATGACCAGGTACTTCTGTATAACTCTCGTTTGCAATTGTTTCCTGGAAAATTGCGTTCTCGTTGGTCAGGTCCCTTCACCATCAAGGAAGTCCGACCACACGGTGCGGTTGTGCTAATAAGTGTTGAAGATAAGGAGTTCACTGTCAATGGACAGAGGGTGAAACACTATTGGGCGACAGCCGAGATTCCAAGAGGACACATTGTGCCTCTGGATGATGCACCCACTGCCTAGGCATCCGCACAGTCAAGCTAGTGACTGAAAACAAGCGCTTGGTGGGAGGCAACCCACTGGTAAGTTTGTACATAAGTTTTTTCTATTATTTTTGTTTTTGGTTTTTGGTTTTTGGTTTTTAGTTTTGTGTTTCACGTGAAGAAGTAAATTCAGAAGAGCGGTATCGATCGACACCCACCCGGTATTGATCGACACCATCCACACGACAAAGGAGCTGGGTATTTCTTAAGGGACCGTGAGCAACAGATCGATCAATGTCAAAATTGCATCGACCAATATCCCTAGTATCGATCGATACCAAGATGGTATCAGTCTATACCCGCCACCCAGGTACACCTCCTTCGATTTTCACCAATCCACTAAACTCTTCTGTTTTCTTTTACCAACTTTATGCTAAATAACACTGGGGACAGTGTTGTTTAAGTTTGGGGGAGGTAGTTGCTGACAACGTGTTTGTTTTTCTTAGAGTCAGTCATTTTTGTGTCAAATTTGTTTTATTGAGTCAAAATTTTGTTGGAGATTATGATCTTGTTCTTGAATCTATTGTTTTGACTTTGCTTTTTAGTGACCAGTATTACATAATCAGTTCTAGATCGGACTAATGAAAACACCCATGTTTCCAGCAGAGTCCTTTCAAGCCTGAGCCAAATTTTTGTACTTCATCGATGTGGTTAGTGTCCATAGAGCTTGATTCCTCATTCATATATGACAAAGGAACCCATGTGTTTAAAGTAATGGTATCTCTCTCCCCTGTTATAAGTTAATAAAAAGAGCATAAAAAGATGAGATGATTTTCTCCTAAGTAGAGGGTTAGGAATGTTTCCAGCGATCCCATTATTCTACTTGGTGAGGAATGATCACACAAAGGTTGGAAGCGAGGCTAGGATTTTCCTATGATGCCATTATTCGTTTACACCCTTTGATACATTGAGAGGGAAGAACCGGGGATTCAGTGGCAAACACCATCAATACTCGCGTCTCAGACCTTAATGTGTATATGCGGATCTAAAAAAAAAAAAAAAAAAGAACATAATGAGAAATAAGTCTGAGGGAGAGAAAACAATACCAAAGTGTGAAAATTGGGTGGTTTTTTCGTCATGATATTGTATGGGAAAGAATCTATAAGGTTCTTGGAATTGGTCACAGCGATGAAACTGGCGATGAAGGGTTTTATTGGATAATGTTGTGAAATAATGTGTGTAGTCTGGGAAGCTGCGAATGTCTACGGAGAAGTACATGGTGGTTAGATTTGGAACTGGTTAGGTGATGTCTGGAGAGCTGAGGAAAAGGGTCATTACAATGTTTCAAGAACAGGTGAGTCTCCGTGTTTTCAAACCTCTTTCTCTGGTTTGGTCTTCTATTTGCTTGAGGGCAAGCAAAGGCTAAGTGTGGGGAGTTTATATATCATGGTTTTTACCCCTTTTAAGCCATGATATAAGTCTGTTTTATAAAGTCTTTCTACTATTTTGTAGTGTTTTAGAGTCTTTTACAGGTTTTAGCATGTTTGGAACATAATTGGAGATATCAGAGCTTTTTGGAGCATTTTGGAGCGAAGCAGAAGTTCGTGTAGCTGAGTACCCGATTTGAAGCTTCAGTATCGATCGACACTACCCTAGTATCGGTCGATACTCACTGCAGCAAGACACGAGTCGCGGCGTTTATGAAGAGTTGAAGAATTGCAAAATTGCCCAGAAGACTATATTATTTACAATTTAGCCCAAAACGTGTTTTAGGAGTTTAAGTTAGGTTTTTAAGCCACTTTGGCTAGTAAGCTTGATTCGATTCTGGTTTTTATTGAGAGAGATTTTGAACGAGACAAATCTGAACTTTGTTCGTTAGAGAGAAGATTTCGAACCTTTGTTTTACTTTGTTCCTATTTTACTTATTGAAGTATTATTCAGTCATGTTGTTTTCTTTAATCTTCATGTCTGAGTAGTTCTCTTTTAGGTTTAGGGTTCTCATAAAAGGATTTCTCTGAATGTTAGATAGATCAATTTATTAGGGTTCATAATCAATTAAGTTCTTCACCATAGGTTATTCTTAGCGCTAATTCTAGCCTGATCACCTAGAACTTAGATCTTAGGTTAATTGATTAGGCACGAAAGTGCAATTGAATAACCTGACAGAACCTAGGGTGAGCAAAATAACTATCCGCAAAGAAATTTGGTTTAGTTGCTTTTTGAACATATCAAACCTGAACTCTAAAGCTGGTTTAGATCCTTAGGATTAGCAAAGAAATTTGGAATTCTAGGACTTAGACTTAGATAATTCTCGCAACGAAAGTTGGTTAATTATAATTTAGTGTTTTGAGCTCAAGAACCGTGCTAAATCTGAATCCTGATAGATTGATTTGTCTGAATTCTCTGATTTCCTGAGAGATACCCTGGGCCTAGTTTTTCCCATTGAATTTACAACCCACTAGATAATCTTAGTTGTTGTCTGTTTAATCTATTGACTTAGCTTAATTCAAATCTTGTAATCTATTGAGTGATATCTTGAGTCTTTGTGGTTCGACCCCTAACTTACTGCAACTACTGCTTTAGTACTTTAGGGTATTATATTTGAGCATATCAGTGTGTCTATAACTGCACCAACTGTAGCCATGAACGGTCTTCCAAGAATCAAAGGCGTACTAGATCTTGCACTCATCTCCACAACCTGAAAATCAGTAGGAACCAGACAATCTCCTACTTTAACCAGATAATCAGGGATGCTACCATATGGAACTGAGGTGGAGGAGTTCGCAAATGTAAGAGACATCTTAGGAGATCTTATATCAATTCTCAACCTCTCTGCAATTGCCCTTGACATGACATTGACGCTAGACCCTGAATCAATGAGAGATTCTTTGAATTCAACTCTAGAGATAGAGCATGGAACTGAAAATTTTCCTGGGTCTTCCCTCTTAATCAGCTGTTTCATCGGAGGTGGTGTACTTCTGGCTTTGATAAAGAGGGCCTTGATCTCTTCCTCAGTTTCTCTGCAATTTCGGAAGTAACACTCCAAAGGACGGTTTTCAAAAGCTTCTTCAAAAGATATAGTGTGGGGAATCCTCCTGACCATCTTCTCAAAAACGAGTAACTTCTCCGCAGTAATAGGGTTCATGAGATGTCTAGGTGGTCGAGGATATGGCACCTTAGGTTTGTAGACCCTCTCTGGCGTCACATCAGGTGTCTTCTCGACTACAGGGTCAGTGTCGATCGATACAGGGTGGGTATCGATCGACACACGAGGGCTTGAGATGTCCCGTGAAAGTATATGCACTAGTGTCGATCGACACTGGCTGGTGTCGGTCGATGCTTGTTGTTTCGAAACGTCTTTGGCAGATCCTTGGACGGGTATCGACCGATGCTGGGAGGTATCGATCGATACTGGGGCGATTTTGGGAGCCTCATCGTCGTCGTCTTCAGCAAGATCGACGAGATTCTTTGCAGTTAGGCCAATTGTTACTCCTGGATCGACCTCTTCATCACTTCTTAAGGTGATTGCATTGACATGTTCATTATGTGCATGAACCATATTTCCCTTGACAGCTGCTGCAATCTGAGGTACCTGAGTTTCCAGCCTCTTCTGATGAATGTTAAGAGCTTCAATTTTTCCATTTAGGTATGTGTACATAGCATCCATCTTCCCATTAAAGTCTACTGCCATCTTCTGTTGTCCCTCAAGAATCTGTTCAAGCATGGATTCAACCTTGCTTTCAGGAGATTTGGGTGGGTGAGGTAGGTATTGATATCTCTGACTTTGAAAACCACACCACCAATGTAGTTAACACCTTTCACTTCATCCTCATCAGCAAAATAAACAGCCTTCTTCGTCTTTCCCATCAGGAGATTGTGCACTGAATCTAGCTTGGCTTGAACCTCAGCAATCTGCGATCCATCCAAATTCCCAGCCTGCTTCTTCCGCTCAAAGTCTGCATTCTTGGTGCTATTGCTAGATGCCAAGTTCTCAATCAGCACATAAGCATCGTCAGGATATCTGGTGTTGAAATTTCCATTACTCGCAGCATCCAAAACCATCGGATACCTCCAGTCAATCCCTCTGAAGAAGATACCTAGCAACTGAACCTTAGTGAACCCGTGATGTGGACAATCTCTCTGATATGATCTGAATCTTATCCAAGCAACCTTAAACGCCTCAGTTGGTCCTTGAGAAAATTGGGAGATTTTGTTCCTAAGCTCCTCGGATCTCGCATCATCATAGAAATTATTGAGGAAGGCATTCTTAGTCTCTTCCCAAGTAGTCAGTGATCCAAGCGGCAACTGCTTAAGCCAATAAGATGCATCCCCACCAAGAGAGTATGGGAAAAGCTTATAGAGGAGGTAATCGTTGGACACTCCATTGTACTTGATGCTAGTGACCAAGTCCTCGAACCTCTCAATATGATCCATGGGGTGCTCATGAGGAAAACCATGAAAAGGGTGCTGACCCACAAGAGTGAAGTATGCAGGTTTCAGCTCAAAGTCATTCCTCTGGAAAGCAGGTGGACGAATCGCTGATCGATTGGCATAAAACTGATCAAGCCTGTTATACTCTCCAATTGTCCTACCACGATCAACCACATTATTCCCAACATTCACAACAGCTGGAGGGACAATGATGTTTCCATTTCCATCAAGTCGTTGCCCCCTCTCATTGCACAATTGACCCTCATGGTCTCTCAAACTCCAGCCTCATCACGAATCAAAACCAATGGGTTGTTCATCTCTACTGGCGTCTTGGCTCTCCTTTTTGTGCGTTCCAAAAGTGCTAGTTCCTCGTTGGAAAGATTAACTAGCTGCGTGCTCTTGTTTCTCCTGGTTTCGCGATTAGGCATGCACCTGAAACACAAAAGTCAAGAACGTAAGTAACCGAAAAACGCGACGGGTATCGACCGATACCACTAGGCTGTCGATCGATACTCTACGATTTAGACGAAATTCTTAGCTAAAATCTAATGGCGAAATTGAGTCACCGGCAACGGCGCCAAATTTGATATGCACAAATTAATACCTTATAAATACTAAAGCAGTTGTTGTAGTATATGTAGGGGTCGAACACAAGAACTCTAGATATCACGCAATAGATTATATAGATTCGAATTAAGCTAAACCAAACAATGTAATTAAATGCGAGTGCGTAAATTAAACAAGTTGTAAGTCAATTGGAAAGAAGATAGGCTCAAGGTATTTCTCAGGAATTCAATGAATGTATAAACTAATTAACAGAATTCAGATTTAGCGCGGTCCTTGAACTCAAATCACTAAAGTATAGCTAACCAACTCTCGTTGCGAAAACTATCTAAGTCTAAATCCTAGAATTCCGAATCTCTTTACGAATCCTAATGTCTAAACCAGCTTTTAGTTCAAGTTTGATTTGTTCACAAAACAACTAAACAAAATCTCTTTGCGAATAGTTATTTTGCTCACCTTAAGTTCTATCAGGTAATTAATCGCACTCTCGTGCCTAATCAATTATCCTAAGATCTAAGTTCCAGATTCGTCAACCTAGAATTAGCTATGAGAACAACCTATGGTGAAGAACTAATTCAGATGGTGAATCCTAATTAACTAATTAACCTAACATTCAGAGAAAACCCTTATGAGAACCCTGAACCTAACAAGGGATCTACTCAGACATGGAAAATGAAAACAACATGATTGAATAGATCATCAAAGAAATCAATAAGAAACATGAGTTCAGAGTTGTCTCTCCAAAAACCAGAGTAAAATAAAGCTCAGCCAAGCGTAATAGCCCAAGTGGCTTAAAAACCTAAAACACGTTTTGGGCTAAATTGTAAATAATAAAGTCTTCTGGGCAATTTTGCAATTCTTCAACTCTTCATAAAAGTCGCGATTCGTGTCTTGCTGCAGTGAGTATGGACCGATACTAGGGTAGTGTCGATTGATACTAAGGCTTCATATCGGGTATTCAGCTACACGAACTTCTGCTTTGCTCCAAAATGCTCCAAAAAACTCTAATATCTCCAATTATGCTCCTAACGTGCTACAACCTATAAAAGACTCTAAAACACTACAAAATAGTAGAAAAACTCTATAAAACGGATTTATATCATGGCTTAAAAGGGATAAAAACCATGATATATCAAACCCTCCTCTGCTTTTCTCTTCGAGACACTCTCCTTCGGGGGATTTTCTTGACAAGCTTGGACATTTTCTAAATTCATATTGATATTCTGTCTGTTTTTCCTCCTCCAGACCTGAGGCCTTCGCCTGGATTTCTTGCCAGCAGTAAAGTTCCCGGACATTGAGGCTTTTGATCCGGAGCTTAAACGAAAAACCGTTGAAACTTTATCAGCTGTTGAAAGGGAAAAACTTTGTACCGATGAATTTTCATTTTCAGAATCACCAAAAGGATTTTGGCCAGGGCAGATGCAATCGGCATGTCATTGTTGATATTCCTCCTCTTTAAACGACCAGTAACATCTTCATAACCAAATACATGGCCTTTTCCTTTATCCACATTAGTGGTGATGATAGGAAGTTGATATTCCCATATTTTACCTCTTTTAACATGCATTTAACTTAGCATTTTAGGTCTCATGCATGTGTTCTCATATTTTTCTTTAGTATTTTGGTCTAAATTAGGATTTAGTTAGTTTTCATTAGGTCCTAGTGAGTCTTGCATTCATTTGGAGTATTTTCTAGGTGTTTGGAGACATTTTGGAGATGTTAGGAGTAATGGAGCAAAAGAGGATACAAGGATCATTCCAAAGTGTCTTGAAGATCCGGCAGAACGAAGAAGTTAAAGTCCGATTCAGCCTCAATGATCTTCATGAACGATGTAGCCAGATGAGTTAGCTTGCCAGAGGAGTTGGAATCAGGTCTTTCGGATATGTATTCGAGGAGATATTACGATTTTACCGAAGGTGTATCCGTCTGGCCGCGAGACCAACGCGGAGCAGCATTGGATCAGCACAAGCAAGCCTAATACCGACCTGTTCTGGAGCGGTACACCTTGGTCGGTACTGAGGCAGAGAGTAGTACCGATCCAGCTTCACGTTTCATACCGATCCAGAATGGATCGGTACAGAACCCAGTATGTCATCATTGAAGCCAGCAAAAGTGATTGAAAGATCAAGCGAAACGAAGAATTTGCGTTCGTATTTAGCTTTCGACGTCTTCATAGAAGTTGTAGATAATTGAGTTGGCTGTCTACTGGATGTGGATTGAAGTCATTCGGAGCGGTGGTTTTAAAGATACATCAGATTTAGCGGGGACGTGTCCGGCTGGCGCCTAAACGAGTGTTGCTCAAAGGAGATTAGTACCGACCCATCCTCACTCGGTACTACCAAATGGTGCCGTCCCAGCAATCGCCTGCATGAACTTTTGCCGGCTAAAACTCGTCCCGCGTATGACCCAGCAAGCTTCGCATCGACAAATCCCCGAGGAGGATTAGTACCGACCCGTTCTCGGTCGGTACTACCGAGCGGCACTAATCCAGCAGTTCACACCGGTCGATTCCTGCCGGCTAAAACTCGTCCCGCGTATGACCCAGCAAGCTTCGCATCGACAAATCCCCGACGAGAATTAGTACCGACCCGTTCTCGGTCGATACTACCGAGCGGCACTAATCCAGCAGTTCACACCGGTCGATTCCTGCCGGCTAAAACTTGTCCCGCGCACGATCCAGCACATCTCGCAACGACCAGATCCTCAGTTTAGCCGACCCAGCTTTCACAGCACCCATCCAACCTGCTCGAAGAAATCTGCACCGATCGATTTGTACCGGTCCAGAACGGGTCGGTACAAAACCTTGAAGACCAGTTCAACCCAGACCCGACCGGGTCAACACCCGGTTTGTTCCGGGTTGACCCGGTTCGCACTGTTCACTATAAATATTTTAAAACCTAATTTTTGTTATCTAAGCTTTCTTCTTTCTAGAGTTGGGTTTTATCCCAAACTCTTCTTATGATTTTGGAGGGATTTTGATTGTTCTTCATACAAATACCACTCTAGAGAAGATTTCTTCAACTCTATCTTTTATTTATGCAAATTTATTTATCTTTATTTCTTTTTCTCTTTTGTTCTTCATGTTTAGACTTTAGGGTTTTTGTTGGTTTTTGGATCATGCTTGATTATTGATGGTTTGATGATTGATTTGTGATGCTTATGTGCTTAATCATTGCTTTCCTTTCTTTCTAAGTGATCTTAATGCTAGATTGGGCTTGAGAAAGTCAACCTAGATCTTTGGGAATTTCACACCCAAAAGGTGTTTGATGAAATTCCCCAAAGAACTTAGAAAGAGATAAACATTCTTAACCTATGAGAGTAGTTGCTTAAGGTGTTTATTGGTTGATTTGAATATTGATCTTAATGCTTGCTAATCATTTCATCACAAATGAGAATTTGATCTTGATTTAGTGATTAGCAAAGTGATTAGTGCCTTAAGAGAGGATTAGTCATAATTAGTGATCTTAACCTAAGGAATAGCATAGATTGTGCGTATTAGCATCGTTAGTCAATTGTCTTGATGATTAGATGATGACGATTTAGGTTACATCTTGTTAGATCCTTCACTTAGGTTGATTTTAAAGCTAGTTTTGGATTGAGAGATCAAAACTAGAGCTTAGGCGTTTCACGCCCGAGAGGTGTTCGATGAAATGCTTGAACCAAACCTTTTGTGAGCCTTTCATGCCTAGCCAATGAGAGTTGATGTCTAGGGTGATTAGTGAACTAAGTGGAATTGGAGATTAAAGCTTGTTAATCATCTTATCACAAACGAGAGTTTGTTCTTGATTTGGTGATTAACAAAGTGATTAGTGCCACGAGAGTGGATTAGTCATAATTGTGAATTCTATGTTCTAGGATAGTGTTTAATTCAATCTAAATCATCATTGTTTGTTCATTAATCATCTTCTTGATAGTTAATTCATTTTCCAACACTTCTAACCTTTGTTTTCTTTCTTGCATTTTACTTTCCTAATTCAAAAACATAAAAACCTAAAAACATTTGCTCTAGCTTAGGAAGGTTCATGTATTCTTAGTGCATTGATCTTAACCCCTATGGATTGACACCTCTTATGCTACAATGACAAGCATAGAGGAATTGATATGAATATAACACAAAAATCTTTTATCAGAAGTTTAGCTGTGGATTCAACCGTCGCATCATCGATGAATTTTCGGACTCTTTGGATCTGTGCCAGTCTCTCTGTCTCATCCACGTGGGAAACATATTGTAACGCCATTTGGTTCTCTTCACGGAAAAGACCTGGAAACAAGGTAGGAAAACCCGGCGGAGCCTCCAATAATCCCCTGGTGGGTACTGGTACATGAGCATTTCCACCAAGGGATCGATTAGCGTGAAGTGATGACATCAAATCTCCAGTCACTCTAGTCTGGTTTTTCCGAAGCAATGGGCATGAGATCTTCTCATGAGTAAGCCTTTGACAATGAAAACACTTTTTTCTAAGCTTTTCATATTTGTACTCAATGACCACAGTTTCACCAGTGGGCAAGTTCAGGTTTTTGTAGTCTCTAGCCGGTTTGGCTATATCGAAATTAACTCTTGCCCGAATGAACTCCGTTTTTGTGACGCCTTAGGGACGTAAGAAATTTCCTCAGGATGACCAACTGCCTTCGCAAGCTCAAACATGGTCTCTGCCGTATAGAAGTTCATCGGGATGTTGGAGATTTGAACCCACACCTCAAAGGTTGTCAGAAAATCCGCTGGTGGGTTTGTTGTCCATCGCTCCAACAGCATTGTCCAATGATTATAGGACCATGGTCTATCTTTCAAGACTGTCTCGAGGTCTTCTCCCCTTTGAAAAAAGAATTGGAACTTGTCTTTAGAGAGAGTGATACCTCTCACTTTGTCATACATTCTCCAGATTTGTGGCATCGCTTCAATCATCTTTGCCATCGGTTGACTGTCAGGGTTTAGGAGCCTTCTCAAGAGGCTTGTGGAGTTCTCATCAAAAACTTGGAAACGTGGATCGTTCGGGAGATTGATGGGTTCATCATCTTCCAAAGACATCGCTCTTATCGCCGCATGCAGATTATCAGCCATGTAGTGGAAGCCAAGAAGGGATTTGAGTTGTTGCAGTCGCCGCGAAGAGGTGAGCCGGGGGAGGAGATCGACAGCGAGAAGAGTAAATTTGCAATGAATGCTGCAATATTCGACTACTAATTTAAGGAAATCATCTTGATTGAGGGCGTGATAGACAAGGAAGATTTAGAAAAGGACATTTTTTTTGTGAGCTAGAAGGAAAGAGACGAGAGAAAAGGAAGGGAGAGAGATTCAGTTTCACGAAATACCGTCGCTAATTAGCCGGTGTGGGCTCCACTCAAACGAGAGAGAAAAGGAATTTTCCAAATTGGAAATAAATGAAACCCTCTGATAGGGATAGAGAGATCTAAGCGAAAACCTTCGAGTCAAGGATAATTACTTTCATGGAAAGTTTTGATTAAAATCAATTAACTATGAATATATTGACCCATGTCTCTTCTACAATATATAGTCAATTAACTATGAATATATTAACCCACGTCTCTTCTACAATATTTTAAATTCTATCACACTTAATAAATAGGATTCAAACCATATTAGTTATGATTGACTAAGTTCGTTTCATTAAATTCTAAATATCTTTGAGTTATATATTATAAGATTTTTTTCAGCATATATTTAATGATTGTTGACTTTTTCAAAATTTTATTCATATGTGATATAATATTATTAGTTGTGGTTAATTACGTTCTTATCTATTTAAACATCTAATTGATTTCTATATATCTTTCCTATGTATTTTTTTTATGACATTTTTTCCATTTCAATCATCTAATTAATTACTAGTTGATTTTTTGTTCTTTCTACCTTTTATAGTTCATAATATTCTTATAAATATATATATGCTTGCATCTGATTTTATATATATCACGAATACAGTACAATTACACCCATCGTTTTTTTATTTTAAAATTTTCATTTTAATTGTATCATCAAATATGACTAGAGCCACTTTTCTTGCTATCTTCATGGTTGTCCTTGTTTTAGGTTTGTTTTACACTTAAAATATATCAAATATTTTCCATGTTTCTTCTCTTTTATAATTGTACGTGATGGTGTTTTCTTTATCACTTTTTTGTTTTATACCGAAAAAATTGAGATGATGTTAGTATATGTTTTAAATATTTATTATTAGGGATGGTGACAATGGAGTCGTAAGGACAACAAATGTGTCATGAATATTTTACACGAACAGAAATTTGTGAAGCTAAACAGTGTGCTGCTCAGTGTACTTCGAAGTGGAAAGGATCGGGCAGGTATATATTCAACTCCGGCTGGGTGAATATATACTTCAAACTTTTGTGATCCGTGAAAATTTGTACTTTCCCATCGTAAAGATAAGATTGTCAAATCTTCAACGCAAACACTACCGCAGCCATCTCCAGATCGTGTGTAGGATAATTCTGCTCATGCTTCCTCAACTGCCTTGAAGCGTAAGCTATTACCTTCCCATGTTGCATCAGAACGCATCCCAAACCCATCTGTGATGCATCTGTGTAAACCACATAAGGCTTATCCGGCTCAGGCAGAGCCAGAACTGGAGTACTCGTAAGCATTTCCTTCAGCTTAGAGAAATTCTTCTCGCAGTCATCCGACCACACATACTGCACGTCTTTCCCAGTTAGTCGAGTCATTGGTTGAGTCATGCTCGCAAAGCCTTTAACAAAGCGTCGGTAATACCCGGCTAAACCAAGGAAACTCCTTATTTCTGAGGCATTCACAGGTCTAGGCCAATCCGCAATTGCCTTGATCTTTTCCGGATCTACAGATACTCCCTTATTCGAGACTACATGCCCCAAAAATCCGATCTCCCTTTGCCATAAGCTGCATTTGCTAAGCTTAGCATACAACTTATGTTCCCTCAATCTATTCATCACCGTCTTGAGGTGAACCATGTGATCCTCTCGGTTCTTTGAGTAGACCAGAATGTCATCTATGAAGATGATCACGAACTCATCCATGCAGTCTCTAAAGACGTTGTTCATGAGCTTCATGAAAGCCGTAGGCGCATTAGTCAGCCCAAAAGGCATGACTACGAACTCAAAGTGACCATACCTTGTCCGAAAGGCAGTCTTCCTGATATCCGACTCATCTATTGGGATCTGATGGTAACCTAAATCCAGATCAATCTTGGAGAACCAAGTAGCACCTCGGAGTTGATCCAACAACTCATCTATCCTCGATAGAGGGTACTTGTTCTTCATAGTAACTCTGTTTAACCCACAGTAGTCGATACAAAGTCGGAAACTCCCATCCTTCTTCTTAACAAACAACACCGGTGCGCCCCACGGTGAACTACTTGGTCTCACAAACCTTTTCTCCATTAGCTCGCTCAACTGTTTCTTTAGCTCGGCCATCTCTGTGGGTGCCATCCGATATGGAACCTTAGAAATCAGAGCCATTCCAGGCTCAAGCTTAATGGTGAACGGATCAGAACGTGATGGTGGTAAACTACTCAGCGCCTCAAAAACATCCTCGAACTCTTTTACTACCGGGATGTTACTCAACTCCGCATCCGGCCCAACTTTGGCGGTCGTGATTGTAGCCAGATACGCCTCACACCCCTTCTCAATCATCTGTTCAGCCTGAACTGCCGAGACAATCAGGCTTCCCGAGGTCGGTCTGATCCCTTGATACTCCAGGATTCCTTTCTCAATCTCAAATCGAACTCTCCCACGGCGACAGTCTAAGTGTGCCTTGTACTTCCTGAGCCAATCCATCCCAAGGATCACATCATAAGACTTCACCTCGCAGATTTCTAGATCCGCCGGCATGTTCACCAAGCCGATCATCACTGAAACATTCCAGACCTTCCCGAGGGTACGCATGACCTGTCCACCAGTTGCTTGGACCAAGCCACTTCCCAATCATATCCGGATTCAAGAAGCAATTTGTTACTCCATAATCAAACAGAACATGGGTTGCCACACCACCCATGGCAAAGGTCCCTACACATTTACCTAGAATGCTAAGACTACGCAACACACAACACAATTTCACACAGAAATTTATTAAGGCAAGTGATAGGACTTACCAGTGATCGGGAGAGAACAACTTGGGTCAGCCACAGTTTCCTTAGCCATTGCATAGAGCCGCGACATTATAGCTTTCCTCTTTGGTGGCGGCGGTAGTGGTAATCCCTCACTTGGCCTCTTTCCAGATTGCTGCACCATTTGTGTCAGCTGCGGACAATTAGGCTTGAAGTGTCCAGCTTCTCCACACTTGTAACAAACTCTTTCCCCAGAACTGTTCCCTTGAGTTTTCCCCCTACGATCTTCCTCAGGACAATCATGGACCTTGTGGTCCACACTTCCACAATGGAGACATGCACCAGTCGCACGCCAACTTGAACCAGCATTGCCCTTCCCACTGGCCGGTCCCATGCACATTGCGATTCGTAGGTGGCTTTCCGGAAGGAACATTCTTCTTATGCCCAGCAGCATTACCAACCAGCATGGCTTCCTCAGCTGAAGTAGACTCCAACTGAGCTGCTTTTTCCACCAACTCCACAAAGGTGTCATAGTCTCGGATCTAACAATGCTTACGGAGCTCGACCCTTAGGCCACACATGAACCGCTAAACTTGTCTCCTTTCGTTCATCAGATCCCGGCTAGCATACTTCTTTAGGCTGTTAAACTCAACCTCGTACTCCCTCACCGTCTTTGTCCCTTGACGTAGGTCAAAGAAAGCTCCATTCAACCGATCATGAGCTTCCGGTGGGAAATACTTAGCCCGGAACAGATCACAGAAATCCTCCCACGAGATCACTCTATTCCTCATATGCCCAGACAAACCACGTCACCAAGTATGCGCGTTACCTTCCAGGTAGTGCACGGCAATGTCTTTCTTGTAGTGCTCAGGGCAACGGATGGATTCAAAGTTGCTCTCCAACCGGTCTATCCAGCCATCCGCCTCAATGGGCTTCGTTCCGCAGGAGAAAAACCTTGTTCCTAGCTTCTGCACACTACAGGAAAAACGGGTATTAATAGCACTTCAAGATAGCGGTTTATGTGTTTATGCTATGGTTGAGTTAAGCCTGACTTTTTCATAGCGTTTCAGAAATGATAAACGCTATGAATTGTTGGGCGGCCAAAAATAATGTGGTCGCGCTTAATTTTTGGTTTCCAATTGCCCTGTAATAGCACATACGAATTGTAAAACGTTATCGTAGGTTAACCGAGAATAAAGAAAATTTCATTGCCCGTCCAAATAAAATAAATTGAACCAAGTTAATTTTAGGAAAAAAATTGATTCTCAACCCAAAAAAATTGAGAGTAAAACCCTCATCGTGCTCTTCTCTGCAAAATTAGATCTCTCAATTTGAATCAATGGCGCCTAAGAGAATCGGATCCGGCAAATCCGGTGGTAGAGATTCGAACATATTAGCGAAGATTTCAAACTCCGAGATCGTCTCTCAGGGTACGCTGCCTACGTGTCGAAGAAGCTGGTACGAAGTACCGGGAAAGCGGCGTGGTTCGCCGGCACGAGTTTTCTCATCCTCATCGTCCCTTTGATCATCCAGATGGAGCGGGATCAGTTATTAGGCGAGATAGAGTTTCAGCAAGCCAGCCTCCTCGGGCCACCACCCACCAATGCGCTAAACTAACTGTAGGAACCCTAATCCGTAGATGATATCATATTTCAATTTGGGATTTTCATGCTTGTTTCTGCTATTCGATTGGTTCCTTTTAGTTTTTTCTTGCGGTTTTTTGATTCATGTAACAGTAGGTTCGCTCATAATGATAAAAATCGAATTCGTAGTGAATTCGCTATAAAGAATTGAGCTTGTTTGAGCATCTTCTTCGAATTTATTTGGCAGTTGATGGCTTGGAGCACTATAAATAATTGAGCTTTTCATGCACCAAGTTACGTAAATGAATGATCTTTTGATGAATTCGAATATGTGCATCGTATCTTTTGATAACTTTGCTTCTATCACTGTTTTAGTTTCTCATTATACTCCAAATTAGTTGTTGGGATTGCATGCATGTGTGCAATAATATTCTAAGTATCAAATGTTTGTAACAACGTATAATTTTCATGGTTTTAATTTTATAAATCATTTCTTTTTTAGTGTATAGGGTTTACGGTTTGATTTAGTGTATATATACATGGTTTGATTTAGTGTATACACTACAAGAAAACATAACAATAACGATGCCCATAAATGTCTCTAATTCGTTGTTAACTGATTGTAACGACAACCAAACGACATAACGCATAAACGTCGTTAATCGCGTGACGTAAAATAGATCCGTCGTTTATATGTCGCTAAATTACGACGATGTCAAATATGTTCTTGTCGTCGTTATTTAACAACGACTCGCCTCGTCAATGAACGATGCATCATTGACGATTTCTTAACGATGGTAATTAACAACACCCGCTACGACGTTATTTGGCGACACCTACAAATGTTGTTAATTAACGACTCATTTAAATGTCATTAATTAAAGACGTCATCGTATATAACTATTTAATAACACATATTTGTGTTGTTAATTAGCGACGTCAAATATATGTCGTTAGTTAACGATGTTGTGCATGTGTTGTTAATTAACAACATGCCTAATTGTTTTCAAAATCAATTTCAAATTTACTAATTAAAAAATAGAAAATTATAAACTAAAAATTAATTAAAAAGATAATTAATATTAAAACCATTAAAAAAAAACAGAGATTCGAACAAAAAAAAAAAAAAAACAGATCTAAAACTACAATCTTTCTCTTCGCTTTCTTCTCTCATTGTCTCTCCATTCGTTTCGTCAACCAAGTCAACATCCTCATTAACTCTCCTCAAGAGCCTTCCTCTGATGATTTCGGCGGCATCGGAAGCTCCGCCGCCTCCGTCGTACCTGCCTCCACCTCCGCAGCTACCTACTCCTCCGTCTCCACCGTAGCCACCACCGCCTCCTCCGTATCCTCCACCTCCGCAGCTTAGAGCAGTCGCTTCCTCCTCGGCCACCGCCGCCACCTCTTACTCCGTATCCACCGCCGCCAAATCCACCTCCAGATCTGCGGCCTCCACCTCTTCCGCCACCTCCACCGCGTCCGCGTTCGCCAGATGAACCACCGCTGTTACCTTGGACGGGAGCGCCATCGGGTCCTTACACCTCGATGGCCTTGGGACGGCCATTGTTGTCGATCTCAACCTGCACAAAACAAAACAAGATACAGAGATCATAAACCTGCACAAAACAGACACCTATACATTATATATATATATAGTTCTTCTATTGATTAAAGAAGAGACAGACAAGAATCCATGAAATTAGAAGAAATTAGTAAAGAGACCAAGAAATACAGGAACCAATCAACAACAACAACAACAAACCATAAGTTTTTTCGTGTTGCTCCATTAAGAACCAGAGACAACAAAAAAAAAAAAAAAAGATTTAAGCTTTAGGGGTAAAAATTGGGAATACCCAGAAGACAAAACCGGAGAAAGCGTTAGGCTTTTGAATAAAAGCTAGTCGAAGAGACTAAATAAAACTTATCAAAATATAAAATATGAAGTGGGAATCCAAATATTTTGTGTTGAATTTTGTTTTTTGGTCAAAATATGAAGCGGGAATCCGAAAAAAAAATGTAGTGGGCGAAACAATTAGATTATGTCGTTAGGCCATCGTTAAGTAACGACGGTTTTATGACATATAATTCACCGTCGTCGTTGCTTCGTCGTTAATTAACGACAAAAAATCGACGATTTGTTATACTCGTCGTTAATAAATTGTTAATTATGATTCAAATTGTTATAATTCAAATTTTGAAGACTTTGAAAAGAATATTTATATATTTTATACACTTTTACATGTAAATTAAGTATATATTTGTCTAATACGTCGGTAATGATGTTAATTACTAAAAATTTAATAGATGTGAACATATACTAATACAAGTTTTCTTATACTACTACTAATACTTTTAAAATGTAAAAGTGAATGAGGTAGATGATTTCCTACTACTAAATTATAATATCATAGCTAAGAATTTTAATCAATGAATTTGTCCAAAAACATTAGAATACGGGTTAATATATTCAATCCAAGGTATAGAACAAAAATTTGGGGTTTAGGGGTTTAAAAATGTCTTTAAAATGTCCTTAATTAGCGTCGTGTTTACGACATATGTCCAAAATTTGTCATTCATTAGCGACATCATATCAATGTGACGACTAATATATATCCGTTGTAAAGATGGCGTTAAATGATTTGTGTTTTGTTTTTTAAACGTATGAGAAGAAATTTGAGGTTTAGAGTTTCATAAATGTCTTTAATGTGTCGTTAATTAGCGACGTTTTAGCGACATATGTCCAAACTTTGTCATTCATTAGCACCAAGAATGCAGACTTGGAGCGCAAGAAGCAGGCTGGTAACTTGGATGGCAGTCAAAGTGCTGAGGTTCAAGCTAAGCTGGATTCGGTGCACAATCTTTTAATGGGAAAGACGAGGAAAGCTGTTCACTTTGCTGATGAGGATGAAGTGAAAGGTGTTTACTACATTGGTGGTGCTGGATTTCAAAGTCAAATAAATCAATACCAATCTCCACCATCCAAAACTCCAGAGAACAAGGTTGAATCCATGCTTGAACAGATTCTTGAGGGACAACAGAAGATGACAGTGTACTTCAATGGAAAAATGGATGCTATGTACACATCCCTAAATGGAAAGATTGAAGCTCTTAGCATTTATCAGAAGAGGCTGGAAACTCAGGTCGCTCAGACTGCAGCAGCTGTGAAGAGGCAAGAAGGTTTTCTTCCAGGGAAAACAGTGAATCCAAGGGAATGCGTCAATGCAATCACCTTAAGAAGTGATGAAGAGGTCGATCCAGGAGTGAAAATTGGCCTAACTGCAAAGAATCTCGTCGATCTTGCTGAAGATGACGACGATGAGGCTCCCAAAATCGCCCCAGTATCGATCGATACCACTCAGCATCGGTCGATACCCGTCCAAGGATCTGCCAAGGACGTTTCAAAACCAAGGGTGTCGATTGATATGCTCAAATTAATACCCTAAAAGTACTAAAGCAGTTGTTGTAGTATATGTAGGGGTCGAACACAAGAACTCCAGAATTCACGCAATAGATTATATAGATCCGAATTAAGCTAAACCAAACAATGAAATTAAATGCAAGTGCGTAAATTAAACAAGTTGTAAATCAATTGGAAGGAAGATAGGCTCATGGTATTCAGCTAAATCAATCGATACTGAGGCCTCAAATCGGGTACTCAGCTACACGAACTTCTGTTTTGCTCCAAAATACTACAGAAAGCTCCAAAAAGCTCAAATATCTCTAATTATGCTCCAAACGTGCTAAAACCTGTAAAAGACTCTAAAACACTGCAAAATAGTAGAAAGACTCTATAAAACGGACCTATATCATGGCTTAAAAGGGGTAAAAACCATGATATATCATCGATCGACACCACACCTGTATCGATCGACACCACACCTGAAAAGATGACACATAAGCCTTGTGTCGATCGACACCAATCTGGCATCGATCGACACCCCTCGCAGACTGATCCATAAACCGAGAAGACACCTGATGTGACGCCAGAAAGGGTCTACAAACCTAAGGTGCCATATCATATACCACCTAGACACCTCAGAGGTCCCATCTCTGCAGAGAAGTTGCTTGGTTTTGAGAAGATGGTAAGGAGGATTCCCCATACGTTGCCTTTTGAAGAAGTTTTGGAATACCTACATTTTCTTAGTCACTTCCGAGATTGCAGAGAAACTCTAGAAGAGATCAAGGCATTCTTCATCAAGGCAAGAAGCACCCCACCTTTGAAGCAGTTGACTAAGAAAGAAGACCCAGGAAAATTTTCGGTTCCATGCTCTATCTCTAGAGTTGAATTCAAAGAATCTCTCGTTGATTCAGGGTCTAGCGTCAATGTCATATCAAGGGCAATTGCCGAGAGATTGAGAATTGATATAAGATCTCCTAAGATGTCTCTTACATTTGCAAACTCCTCCACCTCAATTCCATATGGTACCATCCCTGATTTGCAGGTTAAAGTAGGAGATTGTCTGGTTCCTACTGATTTTCAGGTTGTGGAGATGAGTGCAAGATCTAGTACGCCTTTGATTCTTGGAAGACCGTTCATGGTTACAGTTGGTGCAGTTATAGACACGCCCAGTAAGGGAATCTCGTTCTCATACATTGACAAAGAGGTCTCCTACAAAGCCATTCCTTCTAGAGGAGCTCCCAAACATATCTCTTGCATCACCGTTGTTACAGGAGAGACGTTGATGGTTGATCTTTTGGAAGAGCCTTATGATGAGCCAGCTGTCATAGACGTTTTAGATGGTCCTTCTATCATCACGAAGAGAGACATCACAACGGCTAAGGCAAAGAAGAAGGTGAAGAGCAAAAGAGTCAAGGGTGATGCCTATGTGACTTTAACCCCTCAGAAGTGTGATGGAGATTCGATTGAGTATAAGGGAAATTGCAAAGGAACCTCAAAACCATTCTCTAAGGTTAGAGTTATTCTTACTTCGGAGATGAAAGAGAAAGGAAAAGAGGTTGTGGAGAGCATGTTGAGCAGAACTCTGAAGCTGGAAGTGTCTAGTTGTAGAACTTGCCTGGGAGTAAGTTCTCACTTTTCTCTTGACTGATCACCTAATCCAAAGTCAAGCTAATGACTAAAAACAAGCGCTTGGTGGGAGGCAACCCACTGGTGAGTCTGTACATACTTTTTCTTTTCTTTTTATTTTTCGTTTTTGTGTCTTGTGTCTTTGTGTGAATCAATGAACAGGTGATGTGTCGACCGATACCATTATGGTATCGATCGACACCAGGAGGAACATAGATTGTGTCTACCTACGCTTGGTATCGATCGATACCAGGCTCTGTGTCGGTCGACACCTCTACCCTAATCCGGTAACTTCTTTGCTTTTTCCACATCCACTCAGTTCTTTTGGTTTCTTTTACCTACTCTAGGCTAGATAACACTGGGGATAGTGTTGTTTAAGTCTGGGGGAGGTAGTTGCTGACAACGTTTTTGTTTTTCTTAGAGTCAGTCATTTTTGAGTCAAAATTTGTTTTATTGAGTCAAAACCTGTTGGAGATTATGATATTTTTCTTGAATATATTGTTCTAACTTTGCTTCTAAGTGACCATTGTTACAGAATCAGTTCTAGATCGGACTAATGAAAAATCCAAAGGCTGACCAGTTAACTAGAAGACACCCATGTTTCCAGCAGAGTTCTTCTAAAGCCTGAGCCAAAATTTTGCACTTCATCGATGTGGTTGATGTCCATAGAACTTGATTCCTCATTCATATCTGACAAAGGAACCCATGTGTTTAAAGTAATGGTATCTCTCTCCCCTGTTATAAGTTAATAAATAAGAGCAATAAAAGATGAAATGATTTTCTTCTGAGTAGAGGGCTAGGAAAATTTCCAGCGATCCCATTATTCTACTTGTGAAGGAATGATCACACAAAGGTTGGAAGCAAGGTTAGGAAAATTTCCCGTGATACCACTATTCGCCTACGCCTTTGATACATTAAGAGGGGAAGAACCGGGGATTCGGTGGCAAACACCATCGATACTCGCGTCTCAAACCTTGATTTGTATATGCGAATAAAAAAATAAAAAAAAGAAGAGCATGAAGTGAAATAAGTCTGGGGGATAGGAAAACAATGCCAAAAAGTGTGAAAATTAGGTGGTTCTTTTGTCATGATATTGTATGGGAACGAATCTAGAAGGTTCTTGACATTGATTACAGCGATGAAACTGGCGATGAAGGCTTGGATGGACAATGCTGTGAAATAATGTGTGTAGTCTGGGATGCTGCGAATGTCTACGGAGAAGTACATGGTGGTCTTATCTTCGAACTGGTCAGGTAACATATGAGCGCTAAGTTGAAGGGTCATTACAATGTTTCAAGAACATGTGAGTCTCCGTGTTTTCAAACTTCTTTCTCTTGTTTAGCTTTCTATTTGCTTGAGGGCAAGCAAATGCTAAGTATGGGGCAGTTGATATATCATGGTTTTTACCTGTTTTTGACCATGATATAAGTCTTTTTTATTGAGTCTTTCTAGTGTTTTTGGAGTCTTTTAGAGTCTTTTCAGGTTTTAGGTACGTTTGGAGCATAATTGGAGATATTGAAGCATTCTTGAGCTTTTTGGAGCAAAGCAGAGATCGTGTAGCGATTTGAAGCCCTTGTATCGACCGACACCACCTGGTGTCGATCGATACTGAGACCATGAAGGAAGGAACGTGACTCACTGCCCGTGTATCGATCGATACCACTTATGGTATCGGTCGATACCGTCGTCCATGGAAAAGGAAACGCGACTTTTTACAAGTCTGGAGAAACTGCACCTTGGTCCAGAAGTCTTTAATAATTACAAGAAGCCCCAAAACGTGTTTTAGCATTATATTAGGTTTTTCAGCCACTTTTGTTGGCTAAGCTTATTTTACTTTTGATACTTTCAGAGAGATTTGTTATAGGGTTTTTAGAGAGACAATTCTGAACCCTTGTTTCTTATTTGATTTCTTTTATGCAATTCTATTCATCTATGATTTATGTTCCATTAATCATGTCTGAGTATATCCACTTTAGGTTTAAGGTTTTCTCATAAATGATTTCATTGAGTGCTGGTAATTGATTAGTTAGGATCCAAAATCTGAATTAGTTCTTCACCTTAGGTTGTTCTCAAAGCTAATTCTAGGTTGACGAATCTGGAACTTAGATCTTAGGTTAAACGATCAGGCACGACAATGCAATTGATAATCTGACAGAACTTAAGGTGAGCAAAATAGCTATCCGCAAAGAGATTTGGTTTAGTTGTTTTGTGAACATATCAAACCTGAACTTTAAAGCTGGTTTAGATCTTTAGGATTTGTAAAGAGATTTGAGATTCTGGGATTTAGACTTAGATAATTCTCGCAACGACAGTTGGTTAATTATAGCTTACTGATTTGAGTTCAAGAACCCTGCATAACCTGAATCCTAATTAATTGGTTTATCTGCATCCTCTGATTTCCTGAGAAATACCATGAACCTAATCTTTCCTCCATCGAATTTACAACAGTTTAATTTACGTCTTTGTGTTTACTTCCATTGTTTACTTAGCTTAATTCGAGTCTATTTAATCTATTGTGTGATTTCTTAGGTCTTTGTGGTTCAACCCCTACTATACTGCAGCTACAGCTTTAGTACTTTTAGGGTATTAATTTTGAGCTTATCAGTTAGCAATCCCAGAGCTGCTTCCAGTCCCACTGGAGCAGCAGCAACATGATACTAAGACTTTTCGGTCTTAAGGAGGTATCAATAACTCCAATACGAGTAGTATAGAAGGTTATCAATCCGTATTGGGATTAATTCTAAGCACGAAGAATACAAGGCGCTCAAGTAAGTTAAGCTAGGTAGGTGAGTTGTTGATTTTGACTAATACCCTAACAAGATTTAGCAATAAACAAAACGAAACAAACTAAGCGAGATATGAACTCAAATGATGAAACGAATCCAAGGATGGGGTAATTGGATATAGGCTATTCCAAGTCTAATTCATGATGCTCATACATAATCAAGGTTAATTTCCAAGGTTAAGATCCTAATTATGACTAATCCTCTCTCAAGGCACTAATCACCTATGCTAATTACTAATCCAAGATCAAATTCTCATTTGTGGATTCTTAATTAGCAAGCATTAATTTCATTAATCAAGATCACCTAAATAATCCCTTAGACAACTAATCTCTTAGGCTAAGAAGGGTATTTCTCTTAGAAAGCTCTCTTAGGCATTTCATCGAACACCTTGTGGGTGGGAAATGCCTTGAGATCAAGTTTGTCTTTCTCAAGCACAATCAAGCATTAGACACACTCCCTAAGAGTAGGAAATTGA
>PKMM01025366.1:149917-166685 GCA_002933915.1 Eutrema heterophyllum
TTAGTACCGACCCAGGATGGGTCGGCACTAATCTTTCTGTGCCTTGTGCCGCTTGATTCTGGACCGGTATGGGAGAGTTCTTGGATCGGTGTTAGCTTCTGTCTTCGTACCGGTCCATCACACCGATCCAGGATCGGTCGGTGTGAATTACTTGGAAACGTGCCGTTCGAAATCTCGGAGTTCTGGGAGGGTACACCGATCGATTCTGGGTCGGTGTAAAAAGTGTAGTGGATCGGTATGAGCTTCTGTCTTCATACCGACCCATCATACCGATCCAGGATGGGTCGGCGTACTCCTCTCCTTTTTGCTGTTTTGCCTTGGCCATCTCTTCTTGTACCCAACTCCGATCCAGCTTGGCTTGGTGACTTCCAATCCTTCCAAAGTGTTTCCAAGTACCTAAAAAGGATTCCAAAACATGCGAGATACGCTAGGACCTAATGCACAACATCCTAGTTCCTAAGGAAGACCAAAATGCGAGATAGAACCATGATAAGTATGCAAATCACATCAAACTCCTATATAATATGCATGCTAGAATAAGTAAAATATGAGTATATCACAACATTCCCATTAACCGCAGCAGCATTCAGATTCGCCGCATTAGGCACATTCTCAGCAATCTCCTCAACTGGATTTTCCCCATTGTTCATACCAGAGTTCGCATCATCACCTCGCCTTCTGCGGTTACCTCTTGCCATTTGCAATGACGAGAACATATATTACTAAGTTAGCCGGCAAACTAACTTAGACAATCACCACAGAAAATCTGACTTACCGCGAGACAAGGCATTGGAAGGATAGATGTACCCACTAACCCACTTATGCTAGACTCTGTCCTAGAACCGACCGCGCTCTGATACCAACTTGTAGAACACTAACCCGGTTTTCATTTTCAGCCAACACTTAACCAAATTTTAGCCGGAGTAATTTTTAACTTTTTACTTAACTTTTTTTGCGTTTGGTTCGATTAGACAAGCCATTTATTGAGCATAAGTATATTAAAACAGAAACTTGAATTAACTCAATCGAGGTTCTAGTACATTTTTTAAGTTTGCTAATAAGCTATTATAACATGTAAATTAGACCGATCTACCAATTAATACCATCCAATCCAATCCAGCCTTTGTCTCGCGATCTGATCAGCCATCACAAGTACCGTCTCGGTTAAATTCAGAATCTGCATCCAAAAATGGAGGCATAAGCAACATAATTGCTTAGTGAGAGCGGTCATCCTGTCTCACCAAGACAAAGTCAAGAAATCGCATCAACACAGATTATATAGCCAGAACACTTATCACAACAGAAAACTAGCCGCGCATAATCACCCATGCTTACTAACCAATCTTCCCACGACCAGACAAGCCTCGGCGAGCATTTATGCCCCAAGCGCATTGCCGGATCTAGACTGCCGATAAGGTGAATCGATCACCACGGTTAGCCAACATATATTCAGAATATGACAAGTAATCGCAATCATCAAGTAAACAGACTACATAATATAAGCATGAAACGACCCAAGACTTTAAGCCACGGCCACACACTCACCTTTGATTTCCCTCGGATTCGGTAAGAACGTTCTGAAACCTCTTGCTGCTTTCGGATCGGTGAATCTCCTTCTCTTGGTAAGAAACGGATTCTCTCGGCTAGAATCGATATCTCTCTCGGCTAGAAATCCTTCTCCTGGCAAGAATCAGATTCTCTCGGGTAGACTAACTTTTCTCTCAAATTCTCTCACTGATCTTTCTAATTTCTGGTCGCGCGAAAGAGAAATAATGAGCCAAAGGTCTTCTTTAAATAGACAAATGATCGTTTCCCCGAGAAATAACTGTTCCCGCGGGTTTATTTGATCAATCAAATACCTTCCAATACCTTGTCTCGCGGTAAGTCTGATTTTCTGTGGTGATTGTCTAAGTTAGTTTGCCGGCTAACTTAGTAATATATGTTCTCGTCATTGCAAATGGCAAGAGGTAACCGCAGAAGGCGAGGTGATGATGCGAACTCTGGTGTGAACAATGGGAAAAATCCAGTTGAGGAGATTGCTGAGAATGTGGCTAATGTGGCGAATCTGAATGCTACTGCAGTTAATGGGAATGTTGCTGCTGCTCCAGTGGGACTGGAAGCAGCTCTGGGATTGCTAACTCAAGTGTTGGCAAGACTGCCGGCTATTGCGGCTGCTCATGTGGCACCACCGCCAGTCGTGCAACCAGTGATTCCACCTGTTGTGGAAGTTGGGGAAGGGAACTTCAATCCGAGGATCCCATCTTGAAGTTCTACAATCCTGCTCCTCCCCGGTTTGGAATTTGAAGCGGTTCATCATGATGCCGAAGGAGGTCATGAAGTGTCGAGGGGTCCGAGTCGCTTTCGTACTATGGGATCTTGATCCTATCCAGACGCCGGACTTGGATGTCGAGAACTCGTTGTGTCAATGGGGTTTTCTGTGTCTCCTAGATCACACGGTCGATCTCGGGTGCTGAGCTGGTGGCTTGGTGAAATTTGGACCTCATGTCCTGAAGTTGGGCTTTGACGCTGTCGAGTTCGTGATCCAGAGACGTCTGATCGATGATTGGAGTTTCTTGATTACCGGTTGACCCGGGAGCTGGAGGTCGGATGGTGTTTTGACGCGATTTGGAGAATAGGTTTCGGCGGAGATCGGCGAGCGTCTCTTCACTGGGTCGGAACTCGGTGAGCTGATCACAGAATTCTGTTTCGGTGGCGAATAGGGAGTCAAACCTTTTTTCGTTCTTCTTGGCGAGTTCGGTGAGCTGCGCTACCATAGCTTGTAGAAGAGCAGTTTAATCGACTGGAGTCGAGGTTGCGGTTGTAGTACCTGGCGGAATAGGTGGTGGTGGATCGGCGCCTCCGTTGGTCAGGTTGCCATTCACCAGGATGGTGTTGTCGAGCTCGTTATTCTAGGCGTTCAATGTCGGATAGTTCGGTAGGTCCACCATAGCTGAGTTTAATCACCGAGATCCGAAATTTTATTGTTTTGTTAGAAAAAACCCCTCCCCACAGTCGGCGCCAATTGTTGATTTTGAAAATCACACAAAGGGCACAACAGTAAACTCAATGGATCAAATCTCGTGTTATTGATTAAACTCAGTGGAGCTACAAGATTACTATATCGTAAAAAGGAATTAAGAACTAAGAAGATAAAAGCCGAGTTCTCTTGCTCTCGAATCTCCTTAGGTCTCGTAGATGATTGCATATTATTTGAATTGTGGCGAGGGCCTCCTTATTTATAAGTTTCTGAGTCGGTCTAAATCGAGAGGATTTCCTTTTTATAGTTCCATCAGGATAAGGAAATCTTCATTTTCTCCTAACGAAATCGGGAAAGATTCCATAAATCTTGGAAGTCGGCGCGTTCAGCAGCGAGTTGGGCTTTAGACCGAGCTCGGCCTGTTGAGTGTGATCATGGGCCTCCTTTACTTAGTTCGAACCGGACTAAACCGGGAGTGCTAAACTCACCTCCAACACCTATAGTATCTAGTTAACCCCAAAATACCTCTTAACTCCTTTACATTCTTAGGGGTTGGCCACTTCTGCATCGTCTCAGTCTTGACATGATCAGTAGCTACACCAGAAGCAGATATAATGTGCCCTAAGTAGTCTACCTGAGACTGTTCAAATAAGCACTTCTTTTGGTTTGCAAATAGTTGTTGATCAACAAAACACTCAAAACAACTGATAAATGCTTATCATGTTCATCTAAGGAAGAACTATAGATGAGTATATCATCAAAAAAGACCAAGACAAACTTCCTCAAAAACTTCTTAAACACCTCATTCATCAACGCTGAAAAGTAGCAGGAGCATTAGTAAGCCCGAAAGGCATTACTAAAAACTCATAATGCCCTTCATGTGTTCTAAAGGCTGTCTTCTCAATGTCCTTTTCCACCATACGGATTTGATGATATCCTGACCTTAGATCCAATTTAGAAAACACAGTGGCGCCATGTAGCTCATCAAGTAATTGATCTATCATCGGTATAAGATATTTGTCAGGGACTGTAGATCGATTCAAGGCCCTATAGTCTACACAAAATCTCCAGCTATTGTCCTTCTTCTTTACCAACAAAATTGGACTAGAAAGTGGGCTATGACTTGGCATGATGATCCCATATTGTAGCATCTCCGATACAAGCTTTTCCATCGCCTCTTTGCTTGCATGAGGATATCTCTAAGGTCTCACTGAAACCGTAGTAATCAGGTAACAAATTTATAGCATGTTCTCTCCCACAGATTGGAGGTAAGCCTGTTGAAACAGCAACAACCTGCTGGAAATCCGCCAGAATAGATACAATTGAGGCAGGAATCTCACTTTGTTCTTGCTGAGTGACCATCTGATTAGCAAACTCTATCGTCACACCTTTCCTTTGTATAGTCGGCCAACCTGAAAAATCTCTCAACACGGGAAATCCAACCAAAAGGCAATCTCCCACCAAACACAGGCATTTCAACTTTCCGAAGCATACTATCACGAGTTGCTAAAGTGTTTGTGATTCCCCGATAACCTATCCTTCTATCATCACCAGGATTTTCAGAATTCAAACGAGTTACCTAGTTCAGATTATCGGAAGAAGTCGCGACATCCTTCTGTTTCGACGCACCTGAAAACGAATTGGCTTCGATCCGAGCTAACGTGTTAGAGATCGATCCCAATTGTCTCTCCATCGTCATTAAACGCATATTCGCTTCCCATTTTGATTTCTTAACCTCCGATAGTCTTGAATTTGTCTCCGAATTCGCACTGGTTAAATGTTCCCAGCCAATACGAATCGCTTCAACCTCCTCGTGAAGCTCACCCATGGATCCTTGAAGCTGATCGACTCTCTGAACTGGATCCTCGTCAAGCACCATCGTGATGTTCGATCAAGTCACAAACGCACCAATTTGATAGAATCAACTACTGTAACTCTGAATAATACTTGTATCGATATCGGAATAGTGAAAGAAACAATGTATTCTCTCAATTATAAACGAAATCTCTCATATGCACTCACGAAGGAGACGATCTCATAACGATCGTCTTCAGAAGCCCATGTCGCTTACAACTTAGCAAATGCATATTCTCAACAAACTGAGATTTTATTATTTATACTAGTAAAAGTGAACCTTCTAACTTTGACCGAGGCTTTGACTCCTTTTTACTTCAACTCTTCCTTTGACTTCTCCTTTACAACTTCCTTCTTCCTCCTATGATATGTATGATAAGGCGTATCAGCATGATCTCTATACTACATGAACATCCTTGGATACCAAGGAAGCAAGAAGTGAAGAAAGGAATCCTTCATTCCCTTCAATATTTTATTTTTTATTTTTGGTCAGACCATCATTCCCCTCTTATTATTTTTTATTTATAACTATTTTTTTTCATCTAAATATGAAACACCTAAAATAATTTGTACATGTGGCGATCAAAATATTTTGTATGGATCATTTTTTCCAACCTATTAAACAAAAACGTGTTCAAAAAGGAAAAAAAAACAAAAAATTTCTAAAGATTTTTAGTTGTGGTGTAACACTTGATCATAGATTTTCTCTCAGATTTTGTTAAGTGCTTGGTAGAATATGGATTCCACCTTCCATAGAATGAAGACAAATTGGTATAACTTATATTCTGCAAAAGGTATAATATAAAGAAAAAGGTAGAATATGTATTCAAACATTGGTAGAATAAAAACAAAATTCTAGATGACGGATTCTATAGGGACAGTAGAATGCAGAACAAATAGTAAAATATCTATTATACACTTGTAGAGCAAATAGTTGAATATCTTATTTTACCTTTTTTTAATTGTAAAGCAAATACCAGAAACCAAATTCTAGAAATCGTAGAACATGAAAATAAATATTTTTTAAAATATTTTTTTTTCCTAAAATAAATTACCCAATATATATTACTTACCTTGTATGTAATTTTTAGAATTTTTAAAGTATTTATAAATATTTATTTTGCATTTTTTACATTTAATAAATGGTATTTTAGTCCAAAAGTTGGAAAAATCAATTAAGTACTAAGAGGACAATAGTATCGATTATTTGCTCTAAATTTACAATTACCCCAATATACTATCTGAAATTCAGATAACGTTTAGATATTGTTTGAGATTACTTAAAAATTTTAAAAAGTTGGAGATGTGTTTCAAAAACAAAGAAAAGTGTTTTCTTAAACAAAGAGATGTGTTGTAAAACAGAAATATCGTAACTTCTTAATAGCGTTCGCCTTCATGGTTGACTATCACGTACATAGAACGTTTCTTTTTCGCCTGATGTTCAATACCCTGTTCAAAGTTGGGAGAGTCCACTCCACCATCTTGTTTAATCTTCTCCATGTCAAGCTTCTCATGAAAGACATTTTCTCCTTCTTTACTTGTTGTATCCTACGTAATTTTAATTTGTTTAAGTATTTTTCAATTAAATACTAGTGATTATTGTTTGGGATTATATAATACCTCTGTTGTTGGGCTCTCCAGCGTTGTAGTTTTGGCTGGGTTTTCATTCACAATTCTTGAAACTGTGAATGTTTGGAAAGAAATTCTGAAGTTATATTTTGTTATCTTCACTTGAAAGTCCATTGTCTTTCCGATTAACCCAAAAAGACAATCTGGAATTGTTTTGGGACTGAAGATTTCTTTGACTTCCTCTGCCTTCTCAAGATCGAACTACATAACAAACAATCATAAGTTAATTATTTTGTAATTACATGAAGTCTTTTATATTTTTTTTAGTAAATGTTACATGTGAAGTTGTAATCTCTTCAGCTGTAGTGTTTGTAAGTTTTCAGACGCCTTTGTCAAACAAGAGAAACTTGGTACTTGCAACTCTGTATTGGACACGTATCTCCACCCTAAACCTGAAAATATAATTTTATAAAATAATTCATTTATACGATATTCCGTGAGAATGATATGTTGTAGTTGTGGTTTACCTCACAACTCCAATTGTGTTGACTTCATTGCATATGTTGCATTGCAGAGATGTGGCAGTCTTATTGATTTTATTTAGAACATTTAGCACAAGAAAAATAGTTCCATCCATTGCGATCAACGATTTCAATGATTTTGGCTTGACATATAACCTCTTTTTCCTATGATAGTGTGAAGGTTTTTTTGTTTCTAAGTAGAATACATAATAAACAAAATATTACTCTACTAATGATTCTGGATTGTTTTAGTACATGTTGTTTACCATCGGATATATAATCCAAAATTTGGGGAATTATCCAAGTCTCAAATGTGTTTGTGATGTTCTTGTCTTCTTCAACAATTGCTTGAACATAACTATCTGTTATTCCCACTCTTTGACCAAAAATAGGAGATGGTGAGGAACTTATTTTTTTAAAACAAATATATAATGGAGAATTGATAATTTTAAACTTGAATTCAGCAATTTTACATTGCCATAAATTTTTGGACCGCTTCTAAATCGTAATCAATATAAAATTGTGTTGATCCACTCGAGCTTAGTTGTAGTTTTCCTAAAATCAGAGGTGTTTAGCAAATGCAACTGTGATTAAGATATAGTGTTGCAAAGTAGTGATTTAAAGGGGTTTACCTGCGATTTTTTTTGGGGTTCAAACATGTCGCCATAATTACACTGCATTTGCGTTCAGTTTGGTAAAAAAGTTTGCGGAATGCAGATGCCTGATCATCCCATAGCGTCATTCGTACAGTTGCGCCACTGTAACAATGGTTTACGGAAAAATAATTTCGTGTTATTTCATAGTATTATAGTGTTATTGTATTTCAATTTTAAAGAGTTATATAGAGATTAATGGTCTTACTATTCTAGCAGGAGAAGGACAACAATCTTTTGTGTTGACTTTGAGTCTTTGAGATTTGATCCTTGGACATGTAACAGTTGTCCCACAATATCTGAAAACATTTGTTAGTATACTATATACAATTTTTTTGGATTCAACGAAATTAATTACCAGGCAGTTGCAAGTTGGTGTCAGCGAGAGCTTCAAACTCCGAATACGTGCGCAATCTGAATTTTTCTTCCTTGATAGTAGGAACCACATCATCAGGTATTTCAAGAATTTGAGTTGCGTCCGTAAACCGGATTAAGAATTGGCCGTCTGTGATCTTATAGTGACTATAACTCGAGACTACTTCGAATTGGCTCACAGAGTACATATTTCCATCTTTAAGTAGGCTTTTGAATCTATCCATCCGTCGGTGGTAAATCAAAGCTTACACCAGAGTATCCTATTTGAAATAATTTTAAAAATGAGATTACGTGAGATCACGCACAAATATTAAGTGTATTTTAATTTGTTAAATTGTTTTTTAAGTAAGCGAATACCGTACCTTTTCATTCAAGAATAGTAGGTCAAAACTCATAAGTGCTCCACTGAGTTTGAAATTTCGAACTTCCCAAGAACGCAATAGATGAACCACTATATTTTGGTTGGATTTCCCTGTAGAATTCTATGCGGAAGTGTATAAGAGAGAAGAGAGAAGAGAGAATCGTAGAACATAGAGAATAGAGAGAAACTATATAATATTTCTTTTAATCTGTTTGTATAAAGAGATACAAAAATATAGAGAATAAACTAGCTGTTACAATACTAAATGAGAAAAGTTGCATGAAGGAGAGAGAAAGACATAGAAATTCGTCCTCCATAAGTAAAAGAGAGAGAGGAGCATGTTGAGTAAAGACTGGGCGGCAGATTAACTCCAACAGGCTGTGAGAAGACCAACGGTCATATTCCAACATTCTCCCTCAAACTTGGCTGGTGAAGATCAATTAAGCCAAGTTTGCCAGATTAACTCCAACATGACGACTATTGATGAAGTTGCCTCATTAAAAATCTTACCAAGAAAACCCAATGGGAAAAACCATGGTTAAGGGAAAAAGAGTGCAACAGTCACAATCCAACTTTCCTCCTTAGGTGAAAATCAACTAAGCCAAGCTTGCCTTGAATGAATTTGCACACCTTTGAATTTGCTGTCTTGGTGAAGATATCCGCAAGTTGATCAGAACTCTTAATGTAAGCTGGAGAGATGATTTCAAGTTCAACCTTCTCATGAATATGATGGCAGCCCACTTCTATGTGTTTGGTGCGCTCATGAAACACAGAGTTGGAGGCAATGTGAATAGCAGCCTGATTGTCACAATGCATGATAATAAGCTGAGTTGTCTTGACTCCGAGATCCAATAGCAACGCTTTAAGCCAAATAAGCTCTTATGTAGTGTTCGCCATAGACCGATATTCAGCTTCACAACTCGACCTTGACAATACCTTCTGCTTCTTGCTTCTCCACGTGACCAGGTTCCCACCAACAAACGTGCAATAGCCTCTGGTTGATTTCATGTCCGTCTTGTCTCCAGCCCAATCAGCATCACAATAGCCAACGATCTTAGTGTGGTCATTCTTCTGCATCCAAATGCCTTTGCTCGAAGTTCCCTTCAAGTACTTGAGGATCCTTTCCACCATATTGATATATCATGGTTTTTACCCCTTTTAAGCCATGATATAAGTCCGTTTTATAGAGTCTTTCTACTATTTTGTAGTGTTTTAGAGTCTTTTACAGGTTTTAGTACGTTTGGAGCATAATTGGAGATATTGGAGCTTTTTGGAGCATTTTGGAGCAAAACAGAAGTTCGGGTGGCTAAGTACCCGATTTGAAGCCATTGTATCGACCGACACCACCTGGTGTCGATCGATACTGACACCATGAAGGAAGGAAGCGCGACACCACTCATGGTATCGGTCGATACCGTCGTCCATGGAGAAGGAAACGCGACTTTTATGAAGAGTTGAAGAATTGAAAAATTGCCCAGAAGACTTTATTATTTACAATTTAGCCCAAAACGTGTTTTAGGATATAATTAGGTTTTTGAGCCACTTTTGTTGGCTACGCTGGATTTACGCTTTATTATATTCTGAGTTTTGTGAGAGAGATTTTCTGAGGGAGACAAGTCTGAGACTCTGTTCGTCCGAGAGAAGATTTCGAACCCTCTTGTTACTCTACTTTTTATTATTTATCTGAGTATTATTTCAGTCATGTTTATTGTTTCAATTACCATGTCTGAGTAGTTCTCTCGTTAGGTTCAGGGTTCTCATAAGGGTTTTCTCTGAATGTTAGGTTAATTGATTGATTAGGATTCACCATCTGAATTAGTTCTTCACCATAGGTTGTTCTCATAGCTAATTCTAGGTTGACGAATCTAGAACTTAGATCTTTGGATAATTGATTAGGCACAAGAGTGCGATTAATTACCTAATAGAACTTAGGGTGAGCAAAATAACTATTCGCAAAAAGATTTGGTTTAGTTGTTTTGTGAACAAATCAAACTTGAACTAAAAGCTGGTTTAGACTTTAGGATTCGCAAAGAGATTTGGAATTCTAGGATTTAGACTTAGATAGTTTTCGCAACGAGAGTTGGTTAGCTTTACTTTAGTGATTTGAGTTCAAGAACCGCGCTAAATCTGAATCATGTTAGTTAGTTTATCTACATTCATTAAATTCCTGAGAAATACCCCGAACCTATCTTTCTTCCAATCGACTTACAACACTTTTAATTTACGCATTGCTTTCAATTACATCTTTTGGTTTAGCTTAATTCGAATCTATATAATCTATTGCGTGAATTCTGGAGTTCTTGTGTTCGACCCCTACATATACTACAACAACTGCTTTAATACTTATAGGGTATTAATTTGAGCATATCAAATTTGGCGCCGTTGCCGGGGACTCAATTTCGCCATTAGATTTTAGCTAAGAATTTCGACTAAATCGTTGAGTATCGATCGACACCCTAGTGGTATCGGTCGATACGCGTTTCTTTTTTTTCGGTTACTTACGTTCTTGATCTTTTGTGTTTCAGATTGCATGCCTAATCGAGAAACCAGGAGAAACAAGAACACTCAGCTAGTTGATCTGTCAAACGAGCAGCTAGCACATTTGGACGCACACTCAGAAAAGCAAAGAAGCCAGCAAAGATGAACAACAACCCAGTGGTTTTGATTCAGGATGAGGCTGGTACTTTCAGAGACCGAGATGGTCAATTGTGCAATGAGAGAGGACAAAGACTTGATGGAGATGGGAACATTATTGCCCCTCCAGCTGTTGTAAATGCTGAGAACGCTGCGGTTGAGCGTGGTAGAACAATTGGTGAATGCAACAGACCTGATCAGTTCTATGCAAATCGATCAGCGATTCGTCCTCCTGCCTTTCAGAGAAACGACTTTGAGCTGAAGCCTGCATACTACACTCTTGTGGGTCAGCACACTTTTCATGGTCTTTCTAATGAACACCCCATGGATCATATAGAGAAGTTCGAGGATTTGGTCTCTAGCATCAAATGCAATGGAGTGTCATACGACTACCTGTTCTGTAAGCTTTTCCCATACTCTCTTGGTGGGGATGCTTCTTATTGGCTCAAGCAATTACCAGCTGGGTCATTGACTACGTGAGATGAGACTAAGACTGCGTTCCTGAATAACTTCTATAACGATGCGAGATCAGAAGAGTTTAGGAACAAGATTTCCCAGTTTTCTCAGGGAACGACTGAGGCTTTCAAGGCTGCTTGGGCGAGATTCAGATCGTATCAGAGGGATTGTCCACATCATGGGTACACTATGGTCCAATTGCTAAATTTCTTTTTCAGAGGGATTGATTGGAGATACCAGATGGCGTTGGAATCTGCGAGCAATGGAAACTTCTTTACCAAATATCCTGATGATGCTTACCAGCTGATTGAGAATTTTGCGTCTAGCAATAGCACCAAGAGTGCTGACATGGAGCGTAGGAAGCTAGCTGGTGGTATGGAAGGTTCACAGATTGCTGAGGTGCATGCGAAGCTGGATTCGGTGCATAATTTGTTGATGGGCAAGCAGCAGAAGGTTGTTCACTTTGTTGATGATGTCGAGCTTTTCAATGAGGATGAGGTAGAGGATGTTAACTACATTGGTGGTTCTGGTTTTCAGGATAAGAGGAATCAATACAACAACAACCGAAACTTCAACAACAACTTTCAGCAAGGAGGGTTCAAGCCCTTAGGTTTTGGAGCAAATACCTTTGCCCAAAAACCAATGCAAAGCAGCGATTACACAAGGAACTATGGGAGTTCGTCCTATCAATCTCCACCGCCCAAGACTCAAGAGAGTAAGATCGAGGCTATGCTTGAACAGCTGGTTCAAGGGCAGGATAAGATGACAGTGAGCTTTAATGGGAAGTTGGATGATCTTTAGACGACCTTGAATGGAAGGATCGAAGCTCTCAGCATGAGCAATAAGAAGTTGAAAATTCAGGTTGCTCAAACTTCGGAAGCTGTGAAAAGACAAGAAGGTGTTCTTCCAGGTAGAGGAGAAAACCCAAGGAGGGAGCACATCAATGCAATCACTCTGAGGAGTGGAAAAGAGGTGAATACAGGAGTAAAAGGTGGCTTACCTGCAGAGAATTTCGTCGATCTCGATGATGAGGATTCTGAAATCCCCAGGGTATCGATCGATACACCCCAGTGTCGATCGACACGAGTCAAAATACTGAAACGGGACGACCCCAGAACCCGTGTATCGATCGACACCCTTAAGGTGTCGGTCGATACTGAGCCTACTGTAGAAAAGACACCTGAGATTTCAAATGTGGTGCCTAAAGTAGTTGCAGAACGAGTCTATATACCGAGGATACCTTATCCCAGAGCTGTTGGAAAGACTAGGAAGGAGGTAGAAGACTCTAGATGCAAGCAGATATTGGACAAGCTGATTGTTGAACTTCCTTTCCTCGATGCTATTAAGACTTCTCCAACTTTCAGAAGATATGTCAAGAAGATGGTGTCTAGCAACGTGAACCTTGAAGAAGGATGTGTGATGCTTACTCAGGAGTGCAGTGCAATCTAGACCAACATAATCCCAAAGAAACTTCCAGATCCAGGGAGCTTTGTGTTGGATTGTACAATATTCACCGAAAGGTTCGAGCGTTCTCTATGCGATCTTGGCTCGAGTGTAAACCTCATGCCATACTCAGTTGCCAAGAGGATGGGTATGACAGACTTCACATCCACCAGGATATCTTTGATACTTGCTGATCGCTTAGTGCGACTTCCAGAGGGGCTACTCGAAGATCTTCCGATTAAGATCGGGAATTGCTTGATCCCGACAGATTTCATTGTCCTGAAGTATGATGCTGAGCCCAAAGATCCTCTTATCTTGGGCAGACCATTCCTTCCAACCGCTGGTGCATTGATTGATTGCAGGAATGGGAAGATAGCTCTTAACATCGGTGATTTGGTCATGAATTTTAACATGGAGAAGATGATGAAGAGACCAACCATCGTTGATACTTTCACGGACATTGCTGAAGAGTACTTCTTGGAGATGCATCATGAAGATCCGTTGGAGAGGGCATTGGTCTGTTCAGCTGAATATGAGGTTTTCTTGAGTGAAGACGCTGCTGGTTACTCGAAGATGCTCGACACTGCACCATCAGTATCGATCGATACTCCTTTAGTATCGTTCGATACCCTACGACCAGACAGAGAGTTGGCCGAATGTTCCAAGCAAGCTGCTAAGCTTGGAGATTGGAGCGAGGAGAAAGCTCCTAAGGTGGAACTCAAGCCGCTTCCAGCAAATATGAGGTATGGTTTTCTTGGCCCTAATTCCACATACCCTGTGATTATTAATGCTTGTTTGAACAATGCAGAGGTTGCCTTACTGCTGAGCAAGCTGTGCATGTATTGCAAAACTCTTGGCTATTCTCTTGATGACATTTCAGGTATATCACCGGATATGTGCATGCATAGGATTCATCTTGAGGACGAGTCAAAGGCTGTCATTGAGCATCAGAGGAGGCTGAATCCAAATCTGAAAGAAGTAGTTAAGAAGGAGGTTATGAAGCTCTTGGATGCAGGGGTTATCTATGCCATCTCAGACAGTTCTTGGGTTAGTCCAGTGCACGTTGTTCCTAAGAAAGGAGGGATAACTGTGGTGAAGAATGAGAAGGATGAGTTGATTCCTACTAGGACTATCACTGGGCATCGAATGTGCATTGACTACAGGAAGTTGAATGCGACCAAAAGGAAAGATCACTTCCCATTGCCTTTCATTGACCAGATGTTAGAGAGGTTGGCTAGTCATCCCTACTACTGTTTTCTCGATGGGTATTCATGTTTCTTCCAGATTCCTATTCATCCAGATGATCAGGAGAAGACGACTTTTACATGTCCTTATGGCATATTCGCATACAGGAGAATGCCATTTGGATTGTGTAATGCCCCAACTACTTTTCAGAGATACATGATGTCTATCTTCACAGACATGATTGAGGACTTTATGGAGGTGTTCATGGATGATTTTTCAGTATATGGATCGTCGTTCAAGGACTGTTTGGCTAACTTGTGCAAGGTGCTACAGAGATGTGAAGAGAAACACTTGGTCCTTAATTGGGAAAAGTGTCACTTTATGGTTCAGGATGGCATTGTTCTTGGGCACAAGGTCTCTGAAGCTGGGATCGAGGTTGATAAGACTAAGATTCAGGTTATGACAGGTCTGCCACCACCGACTTCTATGAAGGATATTAGAAGTTTTCTGGGTCATGCTGGGTTTTACAAGAGATTTATCAAGGATTTCTCCAAGATAACCCGCCCACTCACTGCCCTATTATGCAAGGAGACCCAATTCGATTTCACACCAGAGTGTCTTGCAGCCTTTGAGGAGATTAAGAAGGCATTGGTGAGTGCTCATATTGTGCAACCTCCTGATTGGACTTTGCCTTTCGAGATTATGTGCGACGCCAGTGATTTTGCTGTCGGTTCTGTTCTGGGTCAGCGGAACGAGAAGAAACTTCATGTTATCTATTATGCCAGCAGAACGTTGGATGATGCTCAGAGAAACTACAACACAACAGAGAAGGAAGTACTTGCGGTCGTTTTCTCTTTTGACAAATTTCGACCATACTTGATTGGGAGCAAAGTAATTGTTTACACAGATCATGCTGCTCTTAAGTATCTGATGCAGAACAAGGATCTCAAGCCTCATCTTTGTCGTTGGGTTCTTTTGCTCCAAGGGTTTGATATTGAGATAAAGGACAAGAAAGGAGTAGAGAATGGAGTTGCTGATCATCTTTCGCGGTTGAAGCTCGATTCAGACGTGCCCATTGATGATCAACTACCTGAGGAGTCAGTTTACTTCATTGAAACTGGGTTTCAAAGTGGTTTCAACGAAAATCTGCAATTCCCACGAATTGCAGGCTTCGGTATCGATCGACACTCCCCTGGTGTCGGTCGATACCCGTCGGCTTCTGAACCCGTTTTGACCGTGGAACACCTTGGTGCTTATGAGGAGTATCACGTTGCTGCAGCTGACTCCGATCTACCATGGTATGCTCATATTGCCAACTTCCTCGCTGCAAATACAGAGCCAAAGCACCTACCGAAATATGCCAAGAAGAAGTTTCTGAGAGACATAAGGCGCTACTTTTGGGATGAGCCTTACCTGTATAAGCATTGTTCTGATGGTATCTACAGGAGATGCATTGCTGAATCAGAGGTACCTGAGGTTTTGTTTCACTGCCATGGTTCTGAGTATGCTGGACCCTTTGCTACTTTCAAGACGGTGTCCAAGGTTCTTCAAGCCGGCTTCTGGTGGCCTACTATGTTTAAGGATGCTCACACTTTCATCTCGCAGTGTGATGTGTGTCAGCGGAGAGGGAAGATCAGTAAGAGACATGAGATGCCACATAATTTCATCCTTAAGGTTGAGGTTTTTGATTGTTGGGGTATCGATTTTATGGGTCCTTTTCCTTCGTCATACAAGAACAAGTACATTCTAGTTCCAGTGGATTATGTCTCCAAATGGGTGCAGGCAATTGCTAGTCCAACCAATGACTATTCGGTGGTTCTTAAGCTGTTTAAGACCATCATCTTTCCACGATTTGGAGTGCCTCGTATTGTTATAAGTGATGGTGGCAGTCATTTCATCAACAGGGTTTTCGAGAAGTTACTGAAGAAGCATGGTGTGAATCATCGTGTGGCTACTCCATATCACCCTCAGACCAGTGGACAAGTTGAGGTCTCCAACATGCAAATCAAGGAGATTCTGGAGAAGACAGTAGGTACTTCTAGGAAGGATTGGTCTACGAAGCTGGACGATGCGCTGTGGGCTTACATGACTGCTTATAAGACACCATTGGGCACTACACCTTTTCACTTGCTGTATGGGAAAGGATGTCACCTTCCGGTGGAGATCGAGCATAAGGCAGCATGGGCTACAAAGTTGCTGAATTTCGACATCAAGCCTGCTGCTGAGAGGCGATTGATCCAGCTGAACGAACTAGATGAGATTAGGCATCATGCCTATGAGAACTCGAAGCTGTACAAGGAGATGACTAAGGCATATCACGACAAGAAGATTCTCTCTCGCCACTTTGAACCCAATGATCAAGTACTTCTGTATAACTCTCATTTGCATTTGTTTCCTGGTAAATTGCGTTCTCGTTGGTCAGGTCCCTTCACTGTCAAGGAGGTTAGACCACACGGTGCACTTGTCCTGACTAATCCCTCCGGCGAAGAGTTCACTGTCAATGGACAACGGGTGAATGATATTCTCATATTTTACTCGTTTTAGCATGCATTCTACTTAGCGTTTTGAGTCACATGCATGCATAATCATTGTTTTCCTTAGTGTTTTGGTCTAAATTAGAGTCTAGCTAGGTTTCATTAAGTCCTAGTGAGTCTTGCATCATTTGGAGTGTTTTATAGGTGCTTGGAGTCATTTTGGAGAAGTTTGGAGTTATGGAGCATAAGAGAAGGAAGGGGTCATC
>PKMM01025404.1:0-37916 GCA_002933915.1 Eutrema heterophyllum
GGGTCTACAATTCTTCAACCAAGCCTCTCTTTGTGCTTTAAAGCACACAAATATACGATGAAACCTCGGGAATAACGGCGGCCGTCACATCCTCGTGATTTCCATTCTCCTCTAGCTCATCATCAGCATCATCATCAACGACGGGACAATCATCATCGGGAATAACGGCGGCCGTCACATCATCATAGGCCACAACGGCGGCCGTCACATCATCATCAATTCTTTTGAGAAATTCTTCGAGACTTGCATTAGATCGACCACGTCGTGCCGCACGTTTTTTAGGTCTCATCGCTCTGAATAATCGATCGAGATAGAGTAGAAAGAAGAAAGAGATTGATTTCAAGAGAGATTTGAGATTAACATTTGGGATTTCTGTTTTTTTGCCTCTGTAATGAGAGAGATGTGAGAAATTAGGGATTTGAGAAGAAGAATTGGGGATTTTGGCTGTTTAAGCTCAACGAAGGAGAAGATCAAAAACTCAGTCGTTTAACACAAACGGCAACACAAACGGCCTAATAAACGGAATTCACAGTTGACTAATTTTATATCTAATTTTGTTCAGTCAACACAAGTTCATAACTTAATTGGCTCAGACAAAAGGTTGTATTTAAATTGGCGCAAAACGTAAAGGTCAGGTTTAAAATGACCGTTTTTCCATGCTTTTTTTAGAAGAATATCAAAGATTAAAGACTACGAACAAAATCAATTTCTACCAAAATATGATATAAGTGTGTCTTCCTTTCCTTCTCAAAAAAAAAAAAAAAAAATACAAATTCATAGAGAATCCATTAAAAAAAATGGCTTTTCTTCAAAGAATCTCCGTGATGATCACATCTTTGATCATTCTCTACACAACCCCATCAACCACATCGATCGCACCAGACGCACCAACAATGATTCTAATCGACAGAATATGCCTCGACACTGTGAACGCGTATTACTGCGAGCGATCGATCATCCCGAAACTCGAAAAGCCCCACGCCGAAATCACGGATATAGCAAAAATCGCAGCGTTCAACGCGTTGGACATCTCCAAAATAACAACTTCTTTAATCAGAGATGATTTTCTTCCCAAGGCATCTAATCCTCGGGACAAGGCTCAGCTTCGTACTTGCCTTGCGACGTACAATGGCGTAGACAAGTATCTCGAAGGTGCTTATCAGGCAGTGCTTCGAAATGAGTATTCGGAAATGAGACGTTATCAATCATATGTGCTTGGTCAGCTCGACAAGTGCAAGACAGATTTCGATCCAATGATGCGTAAAAATTGGTGGGCCAAGCTAATGATCAATATCTCAATATTAGCAGCTCGTAGGCTCCCTGCCCTCTAATCAAAGCCGATCCAAAAGAAAAAATAATTTGTGGGCCATTAATTAAATGTTTTCTTATGTAATGCTTGCATAAATATGTGATCTCTATGATTTAAAAAAAAATATATCGTATAACTTCGTATAATGTATGCTATACGAAGTTATTACGTTTGACATTTGTGATCTCCTACTTCTATTTTTTAGGATAGTTTTTGGTTTTAGTTTTGAGAGCTTTGCGCATGTAAGCACTTACTCAAATTTTTGTAAAATATTTAGTTTTAAAAATATTGGTAAACAATTTTAACTATATATATAGTACCGTGCGTCTCAATGTGTATAATACACGGTCCAATAAAAAATAGAGACAAAATCGTCATTTTATACAAAAAAAACAAAACAAAAAAACAAAAAAACAAAAGGTTACCAAATTAAGTNAGAATGGGGGTTTTTATTTTTATTTTTAATTAACTTTGCATTTTAAGATAAATATAATTTTTCTATTTTTTTTTTTGTTTAGTAACTTTACCTTTTAAAATTATAAATCGGTTATAAAATTTTGTTTTTCCTTTTTGTTTAGTAACTTTACATTTTAGGATTAGGAATCAATTATAAATTTTCTTTTCATTGTTAATATTATGTGTCAAAATCTAATTGAAATTTGTTTACACATGTCAAAATATGTTTAAATTAACTTGATACATGTCACGATCAGGTGAATTAACAACTTTAAAAGATTCAATTTTATATAATAAAATATTTATAGTGCACTTATTTTTATAGCTGAAGTTAAAACTCAATCTATGTCTCTTTGAGCTCTTCACAACAACTCTTTTTCAATTAAGTTCAACTTTAAGAGACAACAACTTCTTTATTGTTCGTGGAGCGTAGCTCTTGTTATGTTCAACTTTGTATGCAAATCTTTCTTTATCGGTTTCTCCACGTGCATAACCTTTATTTACTCTTAGGCCATTCCATGGATTTACCTTTATCAGTAATTATAGATAATCTCGTTGAGATTAGATAGTGTTACTAAAGAAATTTTAATGTTTTGTAAAAGTTATTTGACACTAAATTTCGAGATGTTCTGTTGCTTCGATTAAATGCTCAAAACAACTTGAATTCATTCAAAAATTCTTTATTTTCATCAACCTATCTTGTGTAAAGATGCAGATTCTGGAACAGCTCGCTGGTGAGATCAGGAAGCTGCATCAGATCACATCAGGCGTTTGAGTTGCTGACGTGGACGCCGGAGTTGACGTGGCAGCCCAAGAGCGGATGGTGTGATGGGGCAAGTGACGTGAGCTTACTTGGTAAGAAATTAAAGGCGTGATTCGTGTAGAGATGTTGTAGAGATTTAGTGAATATTCTCCGCAACAAATAAGGAAGCTAGGGATAAGTTTGAAAAAAACATAAAATATCCCTAATTGTTGATTATCGAAGATTTTAGGTTGTAGAGTTTTCGTGGTGGGTATAAATATTATAGAGAGGTCATGAGCCGTGGGTAAGCACTCTAGAATATTGTTGTAAGGTTGTAAACTTCGAAGCAAAAAGAAAAGCTTAGAAGGTGAGTGTTGATTAACTCTCTTTGTGTCTCACGAGCGGGTGAGTAGGATCAAAGGTTATTCTTAGATTTGTTCTTAGTCGGGTTTGATATATTAGGTAGAATAGGTTGAGTAACTTTCGAGATAAAGGAGATCCTTGAAAAAGGTTTTTTATCAATAAGAATAAATATACAAGTGTTGGACTTGGCGTGTTCCAAGTCAAAGTCATGTTGTTGTGCACTTCTATACTTCTACAATTGGTATCAGAAAGGACACCAGATAAAGGATTTGTTATCTTTTCAACAAGTGAGATCTTGTGACAAGGTATGGAGAAAGCACAGCAGTTTGTTGCAGTACCCAAGCCACTGAAGCTTGACGCTGAGCACTATGGTTATTGGAAGGTTTCCATCAGACATATGATTCAAAGTATTGATATGGATGCCTGGTTTGCAGTGGAAGAAGGATGGACACCGCCAACGACAAAGAATGAAGCTGGAGAAACGGTTCCAAAGCCCAAAAGTACATGGACTGCAGAAGAGAAGACATGAGCAAAACACAACTCTCAAGCTCTGTCTGTTATCTTTGGTTCGCTGCCCATGAACCAGTTCACTCGGGTGCAAGGGTGTACATCTGCAAAGGAGGCTTGGGACATTCTGCAGGTTTCATTTGAAAGCACCAGTAATGTGAAGCGTACTCGACTTGATATTTTGGCCTCAGAGTTTGAGAATTTGACCATGGGAGATGGTGAGTCTGTTGATGATGTCAGCATCGAGCTGAGTTCAATTTCTCATGAGGCGATTGTTCTGGGGTAAAGATACAAGGACAAGAAGCTCGTGAAGAAGTTTCTCAGGAGCATGCCGGCTAAGTTTCAGTCGCACAAGTCTGCTATTAATGTTTCCCTGAACTCAGATGAGTTGAAGTTCGATCAGGTGGTTGGGATGATGCAAGCGTATGAGCTGCATATGAAGAAAAAAGATCAGACTACAGGGAAAGACATCGGTCTGACGGCTGTTGAGAATCAAGCATGTGTTACTGAAGACAAAGTAGGGTTGATTGTCAAAACGTATTTCAGAAAGATGGAAAGAAAGGGAGCCTCAACGTTCAGCAGACCTGGTGCAGAAGAAAACAAGAGGTCAGAGAAACAATGTGCTGAGTGTGAAGGTATTGGACACTTCAAGTCTAAATGTCCAACTATCAAGAAGAAAAGACAGCTGCAATGTTATGAGTGCAAAGGCTATGGCCATACGAAGGCGGACTGTCTTAGAACTCCTGGAACGAAACAAAAGTCATGTGTGACGTGGAGTGAGAGTGATACTGATGATGACGAGGATGATGGAGAAGAAATCCTCAACAACTTTGTTGCCTATATAGGTGTCATTGAAGAAGAAGAAACATGAAGAACACTGGAAGCCCAGATCGATGACAATCCGGCGTTTGATTCAGAATCAGAGGAAGAAGACCCTGATCTGCCTATGGAAGAGCAAATCAATATTCTGATCGAAGATCTGATTGTGAGGAAAAAGGAAAATCACGATCTCATTTCAGAAAAGAAGGACCTGATGAGCAAGATTTCTGTTCTTGAAAAGGAGTTGTCTGAGGAAAAGGCCAAATCAGTGGGTTTGGAGAAACGGTTGGAAAAATATCAAGATGCTGAGCAAATGAACAAAAGATCTAGACATGTGGTGATATATAGACTGTAAAATCTATATACGGTTAAGAGTTATATAGTGGGTTGATTTACAGAAAACCAAACCGGATATACATGGGGATATATAGACTGTAAAATCTATATACGACTAAGGGTTATATAGTGGGTTGATTTACAGAAAATCTTTCTAGCTAAAAACTAAGGAATATAATGTTTCAGAGGGACCTCTTAGATGAGCTGGTACCCTTTTTTTTTATATATCGTTTAGGTTCTTGATTCGAATGTACAGTAAAACCTCTATAAATTAATAATGTTCAGATTTCAAAATTTTATTATCTTATAGAGGTATTAATTAATCGATAAATTAATAAATTATTAATTTATCGATAAATTAATAATTATTAATTTACAGAGATAAAAAAATTTAGTGCATAATCTTTTAAATTTTATTTTATTTAAATAGATTATACATACATCGCAATTGGATATTGTATCATGAGAAAGAGAGAAGTTTCATTAATGAAGTTGAATGACATTATCTTTACAATAGTTATGGATGCAATAAGGAAGATCAGAGATAAGCTCCAACGAGATTCTAACTTTAAGAATAAACAAAACAACAATAGATTAATATTTTACTAAATTGTCTTAGGTATGTATGCATAAGATTTATAATTATTAATTTATCATATTATTGGGACCATATATTTACATAGGGATGTCAAAAAATTTATTATCTTATTATCTTATCGAATTGTGTTAAATTTTACACTGGTCCGATTCGAGACTGGAGAAATTTATTAATTTATAGTGATTATTAATTTATCGAGTATTAATTTATAGAGGTTTTACTGTATATGTTTTTCTCACCGGTGAATATGTGTTTCCTTTTCTAATTGATGTGTTTGAGTATTTAGGAAATTATAGCTTCATCTCAACGTAAAACAAAATCCACCATAGCTTACAAACCAATGAATCTCGACAAATCCTATGTTTAGGTTATGGTCAGAACAGAGGACCTTGTTCTCACCGGAAATTTCGAGAACAAGGTCACTGTGATAGAAATTGGAGGGAAAGTCTAGATTACCTTCCGAGCGATTGAAGGAGAATACGAATCTATGGAACGAGATAAGAGCGAACGAGATAAGAGCTTGAGACGGTGGGTTCTAAAAGAGCAGTGATGAGATAGATTGAGCCTGTCGTAAGAAGCGTCGACATTGTTATCGTCGCCGATTACGAAGATTCAAGCGTCCGTCCGGTAACGCAGATAAAGACACGAATTGAGAGAGAAGGTTTAAAAACTTGAAGAAAAGATAAAATCAACTCAGCGAGTCAAGTCAAGTCAACGCAAAAGTAAACCCCTCGTGCTTAGGGATATTGTCAAGAGGGTTTAAGCCCTGCGTTAGCCCGGCCCTGCGCAAACCCGGCCCTGCGCTAACCCTGGCTCTGCGCTAACCCTGTAAACTGTACACAAAAAGGTTTAGCCCTGAAGCCTGCACTAGCCCTGTAATGGTTTAGCCCTGAAAAAGAATAAAATTGAAACCTTAATTCTAAAAGCTAACACCGAGCTGCACAAATCCTTCATAACTATGAATTAACAATTCGACATCGACAGAAAAAGTCAATCTGACTCGATCATATGCCAAATTTGACGAAATTTTATCAGACATCAGCAAACAAGTAGCAAACGCTCCGGCATAATCCCTAATAGAGCAACAATTCATACTGTGGAGACGCGACACATCGCGAATAGCTAAATCTGGGCGAAACTACAGCCCATCATCAACACATCATTGTCATATCTATTCCATCAAAACACCCAAACTCGACATGAGTAACTTGATTCAATCAACTGCTTAGGCTTGAACACCCATAAATATGGATTAATTCCAAAACAAATCTAAGCCGGTCGAAGGATTAAAATCTCGACTCAAATTTAATTGATCTATGGTCTATGGAAATTGAAGATTACACCGAAACAAATTGGATCCTAACCTCGGCAAAATGGCATAGAAGCAGACTACCTCGAACTCCCGAGATTTATTGGATAAAGAGAGAGAGACCAAAACGCAAAGTTGCTGTTAGTGTGTAAACAGGCCGAGAAAGTTTGTTTCGTTTCGTATTTGTTTTTTTGTTTTTGTTTTTAAACCCTGATTGAAAACGACATCGTTTTAATTTAAGAGAAAGAAAAAAAAACCCGCAGAGTTTGCTAACTCAGCCCTTTAAGAACTCATGAATTTTAAATACAAAAAAACAGGGTCAGAGCTTTAATATAGGGGAGAATTACTTAAATAGCACACATGTTGGTAATAATGACTGGAGAGATACAAATATTTTTTTAATTACTATTTTGTTTTCCATACCCAGAATACCCTGATAAGCCTTTGAAAAAAAAACATAATTACGATTGTGCCATTAATTTTTTTTTCCACGTCAGCAAAAAATCCTACGTGGCGTTATGACTGCTGACGTGTATTACGAAACTGGGCCGAAAATTTTTTCGTGTAAGTGATAGCTGAGTTACAAGACGAGTGGCTGATTTATCGAAAGCGGCTGACTTACAAGACGAATGGCTGATTTATCCGCATAAATCAGCTGAATGTTATGGCNAATAAATTTAAGATAAAATGAGAAGTTTCAAGAACATAGCAACAAGATACACAAAAATCATATTTTGAGAAAGATATAGTTACAAAAGGAATAAGAACAAGAACCCATTGCATAATCCCGGTCCATAATATCGATCTATGACAACGGTGTATTTTTTCACGAATCAACAACCGATATAGACTGGATAACCCGAGTCTTAAACTTGATGGGAATCAATAAAACAGAAAATTCCACCAGTACATGTCAATCAATTTTCATGAATCAATGTCTAAGAACGTCTATTATTGTTGTCTTTATCACGAACCACATGCTTCTGAAATAATAAGTGTTTATGTACATGGGTTGTGCATTTATTCTTAACGGTGAAACAAAATAAATAGATGCATTTCCGTATTAAATGAATAACAAAATTGTGATGAAAAAGTTTTGATAAAATAATTCAATCTAGATTTTATCGGGAAAAATACCCAGTGAAATAAGAAATGCTATTTACGATAGATTTCGGTGTTGCAAAACAGATGTTTTCTTGTAAAAGATTGTGAAAACATGTTGGTTTGCAGTTAATAGGTTCTTCTTCTTATTCCCTTCGTAAATATATCATTCTCAAAATTTGATTTTTGTGTATCTTGTTACTATGTTCTTGAAACTTCTCAATTTATCTCAAAAATTATTAGACGTAAAAAAGAGGTTTTAAATCTCAAAGTATCATAACATGAAGCATTCCTTTGTTTTACCTTGTTTTCTTTAATTCCCTTAAAAACTAGTTTTGATTCAATTTGATTGTTCCAACATGAGTTTTGCCTATGTTGTTGTTATTTTTAAAAAATTCCAGTTAAAGAAAATTACATAGAAAATAAGATAATATTTAGTCTTCATCTAAACTTTCAAGCTTCTTCAATTTATTCTTAGGATTACATTTAAGAACATCTTTAAGAACGTTTTTTCGATCTTCGAGGTGTTCCGGGTAGTTTGTATTCAGAACAAGGTCTATCGTTCTTAACGAATACAATTGGGAAGTTCTTTAAGCTTCATCCGAGCACAGAGCGTTGTATTAGGATGGATGTAGCAAGGCTTTTGGTGGAGGTTAATCTGTCTAAACCTCTGACGAAAAAAATAAGCTTCAGAAACTCGGAGGGAGAACGGGTACTAGTTGATGTGTCTTACCCTTGGCTGCCGCCTCGTTGCAATTCTTGCCTTAAATGGGGTCATGGGGAGAAGGACTGCTCTCTAGTGAAGCAAAGCAATTCTAACCCGCGAGAAAGGAAAAGGGATTCTAGATGAAACCAAGGAAAATCAGATGGAAGTGGAGACAATAACAGAGGTAATCTCTCCACAGGAAATTGCAAAGAAGCTATTAAATGAACTCGAGCGTACAACACCATTCACTGCTGATTCGTCTAAGCAAGGAAACGTGGGACAAGTTGTTAGTGAGATTGAGGGTAAGATGAAAAACAATATCACGGAGAAAGGCAGTACCTCAAATTCAGAGTGGATCCATGTCTCCCGTAAGCAAGGAAGCTCTATTTCCCCGAAAAGAAGTTCTACAACTACCACCCAAAAAGATTTTATTAACGTTGTCCAAGGAGGATTCAATGTGCTAGTTGACCTTGAGGAAGGTGAGCTTGAGCGGGTGGAAATTAAGGGTGATAGTGAAAACAAAGAGAAGAGTGAGACGAAAGAAAAGAAATTGGAGGAAAAGGATGGTGAGGTTAATTCGAGTATTGATAAAGAGGAAGCTGATGTTACTAAGGGAAATAAGAAATCAATCGTCCTTGGCAATGTCAATACTAGAAGTCAGTTGAAAGGTAATCCAAAACTCGCTGTAAGTCGAAAGCCTCTCGGAGGAGAAACTGTAAAAAGAGCTTCCTCAAGGAAACTATGACAACATTTTTTGCATGGAACACGCGGGGGTTCAATATGCCTCGCAAACACAACGCGGCTGTTTTTTGGAGATTAGAGTTCAAGAAAAAAACTCCAAAGCAATTATGGAATACACGATTCCGGGATGGTCAACAATCACTAATTATGATTGTCACACTACAAGAAAACAACCATTTTACAACGGACATAATCGATGTAAAATCGATGTAAAACAGGGTTTGTAACGATTTAGTGACGAATGCCAATTCATCGTAAATCGTTCGTCGTTAAACCCTAATCGTCGTAACAACTGGGACGTATATAAATCGTCGTAAATCGTCGTAAAATATTCGTCGTAAAGTCGTCGTAAAATTACAACGATTTTACGACGATTTTACGACGATTTTACGACGATTTTACGACGATTTTACGACGTGTATACCACTGAGGTGTTACGACGAGCATACGATGGATGTGTTACGACGTCTATACGACGGATTTGTTACGATGGATAGTGTACGACGATGTTATGATGGTTGGTGTACGACGAATTTACGACGATTTATCGAATTATATTAATTAATAATTAATATTTAATAAATTATAATTATAATTATATATTATTAAATAATAACTTAAAAATTAAAATTTTATAAATAAAAATCCCAAAATACAAATTAAAATCCCAAATACAAATTACAAAATCCTAATTAATACCAAAATCTCCAAAAATCTCATCGTCGGTTCGCTCCAACAATTCCGCTCGCTGTTCCGCGAGCGGATCCTTCGGTCCCGATGTCGATGCTTGTTGCGCTCTCAGAGCGGTCACTAATGCGGGATTATCCACAGCAAGAAGCTCGAACAGGGAATCGTATCCTTGGATCGTCTTACCTAATCCAAGGATCTTCTGATCGGCTTCCGCTTGCTTCGCCCGCAAAGTGGTGATCTCGGAATGGGCGGTGCTCAACTCGTTCCTCAACCCAACCGGATCGTCGTTCGGATGATGTGTGGAAGCCGAGGCAACAAAACTACCTCGAATCTATCTCATCCCTAAAACTCCGCCCTTCTTCTTCGGGGCAACCTACAAAAAAAACGTTAAAATTAATAAATTGAATATGAAATAATTCCGTAAAAATATAATATGATTATTATTACCTCTTCAAATATCTCGTCCATCTGGGCTGTGGTCAAAGCCGCATTGGACTGAACCGAGCTACCTCCAGGTGATAGCTGCTGAGAGAGCTGAGTTTGACGCTCCTCGATCCGTGCATGCACGTCATTGTAGACCTGCTCCGCTCGAGGATCCACAAAAGAACCGTCTTTTTTTTTGTGAGTCTAGTCATCGGAGGAAGTTCGCCTCCGTTTGCCTAACAAATAACATTTGGAAAAAAAAAACGGTTAAAGATTAAATTTAATTAATTACAAAAGCAAAAAAACAAATTATTAGATTAAAAATCATACCATTTAAAGACGTCTTCCCGCAAATGACGTCTGACCTGAAGTATGTGGTAACACCGCCGGACGACCATCTGGACCGACAATGTTCTGAGAAGCCGAACACTTAGCAGCCACTTGCTGCGAATGCGGATCCATCCAGTATGTCTTCAAGCCGTTACAGACTTCGGAAGACATGTACGGGGGCTTCGCCTCATCGCCCTCAACCTCCCACTTCCGCTTCCAATCGGAGACGGTATTGTTGAGCCGCAATTTTCCCTTCGCCTTAAACTCCGTCTTCACCGTCTCGTTGATCGCAACATCCCAGTGCCATTTTTGCTATAAAACAAAAAAATAATTAGAAACGATTAAATAAAATTAAATAATTATTAAAAAAAAAATTACTGCGAAACATTTGAACCACGTATCAACGACGTCGCCCGGAACGGCAGACCAATTGCGGTGAGGCTCCTCGAAGTAGGCTTTGATGGTGTCAGACACTCTTCGCCCGATTTTGTTGTCCTCCTTAAACCTGAAATATAAAAATATAATTATAAGTAAAAAATAGATATTAATGACAAAAAAAAAAAAAAAATTTAGCTTACGTAACAAAAAGTATCTGGCGGGCGGAGCGGATCTAACCGGGGTAAACGATCATGATCCGGCGACTGCAAAATGTCCTCGACCGTCAATCCCGCATATATCAAAGCGGGTCGAGGTGCAGGTGCAGGTGCAGCTGGCAGAGGCGCCTGAGGGGCGGGACCGGAGTCCGGAAGCATAGACGATGTGGCAGACGATGACGGGCCATCTGAATTAACACTCGGTCCCGACTCGCCACCCATAAACGCGCGATAGTGATTCCTACGTGACCCCATATCTAAAAAAAAGAAACGACTATCAAAAATATAATCCAATCTAATTTCAATCCTATCTAATAATTCCATTCCTATCTAATATTAACAATCATAAATACTTATCTAATTTATTTATAAAAAAACAAAAAAAAATCTAAAAAAATACCTTAGAGAGAGAAAGCTCCGGGTAGAGAGAGAAAAAGATTGTGAGTTGTGAGGGAAAAATCTGGGCTTGCGTATATATAGTTTTTGTGGCCGTCGTAATTTGGATGGAAACTTACGACGATTTTACCGACGGATCCGAACAGTAAACCAATTAGAAAAATTTCCCAACGCGGGAAATTTTCACTCACGCGGAAAAATTAATTTCCGGTTACGACGGATTTACGATGGATCCGTCGTAAACTCGTCGTAATGTACCATCGACATTATCCATCGTAACTTCGTCGTAATATTAGAAATCTAAACCCTAAACCCTAAACCCTAACATACATAACCGTATTGTATTAACGAAGTATATTTGTACATCAAAAAGTTTTCATTGTACACAATATAATCAATAATGACGATTGAATCTGACAAATATCAAATTTCCTTATCTTCTCTTACTTCTCTATAACATTCGTTCTATAAGTTTCTTCGTAACATGCATGAAGTATAAATTGTTAATCATTTTTGTATTATGTCAAACAAAGAATCGAGAACTTATGTAAAACAATATAATTGATGAAATACCAAACATTTACAACCTATACTCAACCCTAAACCCTAAACCCTAAACCCTAAACCCTAAACCCTATTAAGTATTACGACGAGATTACAACGATTTAAGACATTTTCGTCGTAATGCTGTCGTAACACGATCTGTCGTAACATTGTCGTAATTTACCATCGACATTACGACGGATTCGTCGTAACTTCGTCCTAATATTACGACGATTGTGTCTTCAAACGTCGTAAATCCGTCGTAATTTTGATAACCGGAGATGGGATCGAAAGGACTCCCACAGGTCTAATATTAACCAAACCATAAAATTCGTGGGTTTGGTTAATATTCGACATGTGGGAATCCTTACGATCCCATCTCCGATTATCTCTGGTCATATGCCGAGATAAATCTCCGCCCATAATATTATACAAATTAAATAAGAGCAATTACATATATAAATAAATCAGAATCATCATCTCCGCTCGGTTCATCATCTTCATTGGGTTCATCATCTTCAGGTTGAGAATCATCGTCACTCTCATCAAACTCATCGGAATCGCCTTCTTCTTCTGTGTCGTCAGGTAGATATTCAAGTTCCTTGTTGCGGGGATCAATTAACAAAACGTTCTCCGTAATCTCTGGTTCTGTAATGTCACAGCAAGAATCTTGTTGCATTGGAAGATCGTCAACACCAACAATTTTACCCCTTGGAGCTATTTTAATAACCGATAACCATGTGGGCCTAGTGGTTCGAACTCGCGGATATGGCACAAATGTTACTTGTTCTGCTTGTGATGCTAGGATAAATGGTTCAAACTTGTTGTATCGTCGTGCTTTGTTGACGTCAACCACACCAAATTTGTTACTTCGCACCTCTCGACCGACTGTTGGATCGAACCAATCACATTTGAAGAGAACGCATTTCATACTAACCAAGCCGGGGTACTCAACTTCGATTATTTTCTGCAACACCCCATAAAAATCTATTTCACCCCTAACACATACTCCGTAGTTTGTAGTTGCCCGCCGAACGCCGTATTTGTATGTATGAAACACATAACCACGGGTGAAATACATTGGTGTAGTCGTTATCTTCCCGAGGGGGCCTTGTAGTAACTCATGAAACCATATTGGATATTCGGGGTCGCCATGATCCACCTATGAAAGGTGCGCACATCGAGAAGTGTGCATGTTAGATCGAGCATCGATATACTTAATGAAATTTTTTTTATTACGTAAACTTACTTGCGTCTTCAACCACTTAGCAAAGTGACGATCTTTACGATCGTTTATTTCATCATCTGAAACCCTTCAATGCATTCTCGTACCTGACTAACAAATAAACTGCAAAATAGATATATATATATATATACATTGAAATTAACACATTTATCTATATATATAAATTAGTAGTGGATAATTAAATTGTCACGTTACCTCTCAAAAGGACCCACTTCCTCGCAATTTAGGAGGATGTACGTATGTGCGCTGTGCCTGTCATTCTCGTTAGACCACCAAACTTCCTTCACTTTTCCACTAAGACGACCGATTGGTGAGAAGATGTCTGGGACACCATCTACCGCATAAGTTCTTCCCACACCACCATCATCATATCGTCGCGGTTTCCGTTTGCGTGTGCGGACTTTTGTAGCGAAATAGTATGAACTGAAGTGTGAAGTTTCTTCGGTCAAACTTCCCGCAACAATTGATCCTTCAACCCTTGCTATATTTTTAGCATTTCCCTTTAAATGTTTCATGAACTGCTCGAATGGGTACATCCACCTAAACTGAACAGGCCCGCCTAGTTCTGCTTCGTGAGGGAGATGAATGGGAAGATGTTCCATAACATCAAAAAACGCCGGCGGGAATATCTTCTCCAGATTGCACAACAATATTGGAATATTAGCATCCAACTGTGCAATTACATCTTCTGACAACGTCCGTGTACTAAGATCCCGGAAAAACGCTCCGATGCCTGCAACACCAAAATTATATAGTGCAATATTTGAACAAATTATATGTGATATGATGATGTCTCTTACCATCAATTGCTTCATGAACATTTCTTGGAAGGAGTTCGGCAAATGCGAAAGAAAGTAATCGTTGCATAAACACGTGGCAGTCATGACTCTTCATCCCTGAAAACTTTTGTCCTTTCTCAACAGATTTAGCCAGATTGGATACGTACATGATATTCCCATATTTTACCCGTTTTATCATGCATATTATTTAGTGTTTCGGGTCTCATACATGTGTCTTTCATAGTTTTTATAGCATTTTGGTCTAAATTATAGTATTAGGTGTTTGCATTAGGTCCTAGTGAGTCTTGCATGCATTTGGAGTGTTTTCTAGGTGTTTGGAGACAATTTGGGTATATTTGGAGAAATGGACCAAAGTAGAATGCAAGGGTCATCCGAACCGTCCAAAAGAACCTGCAGAACGAAGGCTTTCCGATCTGATTTAGCCTCGGAGGTGTTCATGAAAGTTGTAGAGAGATGAGTTATCTTTCCACCGGAGTTTGAATCAAGCCATTTGGACGTGTGGTTTGGGAGATATAACAGATTCACTGGAGGTATGTCTAACTGGCCGAGACAGTTTCGACCAACATTGAACCGTCCATTCGATGTGACCGTCCGGTGCAGGGACATAACATTTTGGTGCTAAGCACCGGATGCTTACACCGACTGCACCGTCCGGTGTTGGTGTCGCCTTCCCTCTCCATCATTTCCACATTGACCCGTCCATCCGGTGCTTCCTGTCTCTCCCTTGAAGAAGCTTTCCACATTGAACTGTTACATTGAGTGCACCGTCCGGTGTTGGCATCACAACCCAAGATCCGACCGGGTCAAAACCCGGTTTGTCCCGGGTTGACCCGGTTCGCCCTTTTTTACTATTTAAGCCCAAAAATCCTATTTTCAAGCTAAGCTTTCTTCTTTCTAGAGTTGGGTTTTATCCCAAACTCTTCCTATGATTTTGGAGGGATTTTGATTGCTCTTCATAACAAATGCCACTCTAGAGAAGATTTCTTCAACTCTATCTTTTATTTATGCAATTTCTTTTTCTTTATGTCTTTTTCTCTTTTGTTCTTCATGTTCTTTAGATTTTAGATCATGGTTTGCTTGATTATGATGACTTGATGATTGATTTATGATGCTTATGTTCTGAATCTTTTCTTTCCTTTCTTACTTAGTGTTCTTAATGTTAGATTAGGCTTGAGAAAGTTAATCTAGAACTAAGGAAATTTCATGCACACCAAGTGTTTGATGAAATTTCTCAAAAAACTAAATAAGAGATTTACATATCTTAGCTCATGAGAATGGTTGTCTAAGGTGTATTTTGGTTATTGAGACTTGATATTAATGCTTATTAGTCATTTAATCACAAATGAGAATTTGATTTGGATTAAGTGATTAATAAAGAGGTTAGAGTCATGAGAGTGAATTAACTCTATTCAAGTGTTCTAGACCTAAGGAATAGCATAGATTGTGTGCATTTGCATAATTAGTTAATTGTCTTGATGGTTAGATGATGATGATTTAGGTTGATTCTTGTTATATCCTTCACATATGTTAGTTCTTAATGCTAGATTTAGATTGAGAGATCAAACCTAGAACTAAGGCATTTCACGCCCGAGAGGTGTTCGATGAAATGCTTGAACCAAGCCTTTTGTGAGCTTTTCACATCCTTGCCAATGAGAGTTGATGTCAAAGGTGATTAGTGAACTAATTGAGATTGTTTATTAATGCTCATTGATTATCTAATTGCAAATGAGAGTTTATGTCGATTAGGTGATTAGTGAAGTGATTAGTGTCATGAGAATGGATTAGTCATATTAGTGAATCTCATGTTCTAGGATAGTGTTTAATGCAATCTTTGTCATCATTATTTGATTGTTAATTATTCATTTGCTTGTTTATTCCATGATCCACCACTTCTATCTTTTGTTTTCTTTCTTGCGTTTTACTTTCTTAATTCAAAAACATAAATACCCAAAACATTTGCCATAGCTTAAGCGATTTCTTGCATTCCTAGTGTGTTATTCTTTTTGCCTCCTTTGGATTGATCCCCAAATACTACAATGATGGAATATTTGGGTAATTGATTTGGATACACACAATTATCCTTCATCAGTACCCATCAGGAAACTTCACATCAGATGAAACCCAATTGAACAACGCTGCCTTTTGTTCAGCACCCAACCGAAATATAGGAACTGGTGATTTCCCATTGCTCATAATATGCAACTCATTTCTGTTGCAAATATTGGGCAAGTCCAACCTTGACTTTCCGCTGTCTTTGGTTCTTCCTTTCACATTTAACACTGTATGCATGATGTTATCAAAAAGGTTTTTCTCAATGTGCATGACATCAAGATTGTGTCGCAGCATATGATCTTTCCAGTACGGAAGTTCCCAAAAAATGATTTTCTTGTGCCAATTGTTATTCTCCTCGTATCCATCAGGCATACTAGCTGGAGTGTGCCAATTTCCCCCACGATTCACAGTTTCTAGTCCCCAAAAATGATCTATTTGCGTTTCTAGATCTTCCCCAGATAGATACACTGGTGGGGGGACACGCACGATTTTATTCTTCCTAAACAATCGCTTGTTTCCCCGATATGGATGATTGATTGGTAGAAACCGACAGTGACAATCAAACCAGCATGTTTTTCAACCATGTTTTAGCTGAAACGCATCTGTCCGATCGAGGCAATACGGACAAGATAACCTCTCATGCGTCGTCCAACCTGATAGCATCTCGTATGCAGGGAATTCGCTTATTGTCCACATAAGCACTGCACGTATCGTAAAAAAAAATTTCCTCGAACAGTCATATGTACGAACTCCTGTATACCACAACTGTTTCAACTCATGTATGAGAGGCTGCAAAAACACATCAAGGGAACGCTTGGGATGCTTCGGACCATGTACTAATATACTAAAGAATAAAAATTCTCTTTGCACGCACATATCTGGAGGAAGGTTGTATGGCGTTAGAATTACTGGCCATAAAGAATATTGTCTACCAGACATACCGAATGGACTAAATCCATCAGTGCAAAGGCCAAGATACACATTTTGCTTATATTTAGCAAATTCCGGGTGTACCGTGTTAAAATGTTTCCAGGCTTTTGCATCTGACGGGTGAGTCACTTCTCCTTCTCTCTGTGAATGTTCTGCATGCCACCTCATCGATGCAGCTGTCCTTTCAGATTGATACAATCGTTTCAACCTATCAGTTATAGGAAGATACCACATCTGTTGGTACGGTATCTTACTACGCCCAGAAGTTTGTGGCCTGAATCTCGGCTTTTCGTAAAATCGACATTCCTGCAGCTTATCATCATCTTTCCAAAAAAACATACAATTGTCAACACATACATCTATCATCTCAGAAGGTAACCCAAGACTAAACACCAACTTATGTATCTCATAGTATGTTTCGGCAGCCAAATTATCATCTGGCAAATACACTTTAATAAGATCAGCCCAATCATCCATGTAAACCTCAGCTAAGTTATGATCAGTTTTAATTGTCATCATCCTAACTGCTAACGACAATTTAGACTGACCTTCTCTACATCCATCGTAGAGTGGCTGATTTGCAGCGGCTAGCATATCATAAAACCGCTTCGCATCTACATTGGGTTCCTCAACACTATTATCAACATTTGTTTCATGAAATGCATCATTGACCATTTCATGCATCCTATCATGATCTTGACCCTGCTGATCAAATTTGATGTTCATGACCATGATGATAACTACTACACTGATCAAAATCTACATGACCTTGGTAATTACTACTACGATCAGCATGAGTACTCCTTTCAAAACTCTCTCCATGTTGATACCAAACATAATATTGCGGCATAAACCCTCTATTTAGTAAATGCTTCCACACCGTCTCAATAAAAATATATATCGTATTCTTGCATTTATGACAAGGACAGAACATCTTACCGCTTTCGAGGGTTGTTTGCATATTTTCGGCCTGATACATGAATATTTCAAGCCCCTCTTTGAATTCTTACAATCCCTCCGAATCCTTTTGCGTATACATCCATCTTCGTAGTTCGTATATGGACATTTTATAAAAAAAGTTTTTGAAGTGTTTTTTTTTTATAAGAGATTGTTTTTCTTTTAATAATTTTCGTTTGAAGTTGGCTGTATTTATAGAAATTTTTCAGAATTACCAACGGATTTACATCGAATTTACATCGAAAAAACATTTACAACGACTTTACATCGCATATACGACGGATTTACGACGAATATATGAGATGTAAATAATTAGGTGAACCTACTTAAAAACGTGCTCACCTACCTAGACACATTCGACGTAAACTCGTCGTAATTTACATCGAATATAGGTCGTCGTAACATCGATGTTACGACGATGTAAACAATCGTCGTAATATCGTCGAAATGTCGACATCCAGTTACGACGAAAAACATTTACGACGAAATTACATCAAAATCAAATGTCGTCGTAATGTCGTCGTAACCTTTTACGACAGCCGAAATTCGATGTAAATTTTCGTTGGTAATCGACTGTTTTCTTGTAGTGTCATCGACTAGGGAGAATTTGGATTGGCTGGTCAGATGAGGTTGAGATCATACCTATATTCAAAAGCGCCCAGCACATCACATGCTCTGTCTCCATCCTCAGTTCTGGAAACAAATTTCTTTCCACATTTCTTTACGCTTCAAACTTTGTAGCGGACAGAAGAACTTTGTGGTCAAGTTTATGCAACATCAGAACTTCTTTGCTGCAGGTCCCTATGCCGTGGATCATCCTTGGAGATTTTAACGAGATTCTCTCCATTATAGAACACTCTCGCTACTTTGACTACAATCCAAACTCGACAGGGATGCATGAATTTCAAAACGTGGTCTCATTCTGTGATGTATCGGATATCCCAGCAGCGGGATCTACTTACACTTGGTTAAATAATCAGGAAGCAAACCCAATTGCAAAAAAGCTAGACAGAGCTCTCATCAACTCTGAATGGTTATCAACATATCCACAATCACACGCTTTCTTTGAAGCAGGCGGAATTTCGGATCACTCGAGATGTGTAGTCCATCTCTCAAGCGACAGAGAAAATCATCGTAAGCCATTTAGGTTTTTCAATTTCATGGCAGCTCACCGTCTTTTCTGTTCGACAGTTACTCTACAATGGAGTACAACTCCAGCAATTTACCCCTCTCGAGTGGCTTTATCCCTGTTACAACAAAAGCTCAAACGCCAGAAATTTCATCTTCGAGAACTCAACAAAACTAAGTTTGGGAACCTTTCCCAGCGTACTGCGGAAGCTTATAGCACATTATGTGAGGCTCAGTCTAGAGCTTTGGACGACCCAACATCTATTCACCTGGATGCAGTTTCCGAGGCATCTTATCGCTTGAACGAGCTAACTCTAATTGAGGAACATTTCTTCCAGCAAAAATCCAGAATCCAATGGCTTCGGTTGGTGGATCAGCATACAATCTACTACCACAAAGTTACACAAGCTAGAGCTGCGAGGAATTCTGATCAGAAAAATAATAAAAGATAATGGCGACGAAATAATCCATCCAAAGGATATAAGACATGAGGCAACTGAGTTTTTCAAGAAATTTCTTAATGAGTCGCCAACTGATTTCGAAGAAGTATCCCATGAGTATCTATCAGATCTATTACAGCTTGAATGCTCGCCGGAGATTTGTCATGATCTGGTTGTACCGATTACGGGCGAGGAGATCCGTAAGACTCTATTTTCAATGCCTTCAAATAAAGCTTCCGGAGCTGATGGTTTCACGAAAGAATTCTTCATAGCGGCATGGGATATAGTAGGAAACGACTTCATTGCGGCGATCCAGTCTTTCTTCGAGTATGGTTTCATGCCAAGGTCAGTTAACGCTACGCTCCTTGCTCTTATTCCGAAAAGATTGGATGGATCATGTCTTACCATGAGAGACTATAGACCCTTGGCATGCTGTAACATATCCTACAAGGTCATCTCAAAGATAGTTGCAAACCGTTTAAAGCAAACGCTCCCACACTTCATAGAACCAAACCAGAGTGCTTTCATAAGAGGCCGGCTGCTCTTGGAAAACGTTTTGCTGGGAACTGAACTAGTGAAGGATTATCACAAATAATCAATTGCGCCCCGTAGTGCTATCAAGTTTGATATTTCAAAATCGTTTGACATGGTTCAGTGGAAGTTCATTGTGAGTATATTTTGAGCCTTGGGGTTTCCGGAATTGTTTACTAACTGGATTTATCAGTGCATATCAACAGCCTCTTTCTCAGTAATGGTGAATGGAGAACTCGAGGGATACTTCTCGAGTAGTAGAGGCATTAAGCAAGAATGCTCTCTATCCCCTTACATATTTGTCATGGTACAAAATATTCTTTCGCGCCTACTAAACAAAGCGGGAGCGATTGGAAGAATAGGAGCTCACCCGAGGTGTAACCAAGTAAAAGTCACTCATTTGAGTTTTGCAGATGATATTTTTGTCTTCACTGATGGATCAGCTGGATCTCTTCGGGAAACGTTTAGAGTTTTTTGACAAATTTGCTAGAATATCGGGTCTCCGTATCAATGCTTCAAAATCTGCTCTATTTGTCGGAGGTAGGGATCGAAATGGTATATATGTTGTAGCTGCGGAGTTGGGTATTCCGATAGAAAACCTCCCTATTCGTTACTTGGGTTTGCCGCTTACCACAAAGTCAATGACAAAAAACGACTACGCTCCTCTAGTTGACAAGATCCGTTCTAGACTATTTTCGTGGACGAGTAAACATTTCTCATATGAGGGACGTCTTCAACTAATTTCTTCTGTTATCTCGAGTATCTCAAATTTCTGGTGCTCGGTATTTCGACTGCCTTCTAGCTGCTTTGATGAAATTGAAAAGTTGTGTTGTGCTTTCCTATGGCCAGGTAACCCGAACAGAACAACTGGTGCAAAAGTTTCTTGGTGCGAACTATGTAAGCCAAAGGCAGAGGGAGACTTGGGAATTAGACGGCTGCGTGACGTCTCAAAAGTTTTCTCGTTGAGTTTGATTTGGAGATTATTCACTCTCTCAGGATCTCTTTGGGTTGCCTGGATAAAACACAACTTAATGAGGAATGTGACCTACTGGACAGCACCGGATACAAATTTAGGCTCATGGATATGGCGAAAACTTCTAAAACAAAGGAACTTAGCGGCATCGTTTATTCAAGCCATTGTCCGTGACGGGAAGACGGTGTCTTTTTGGCATGATAGATGGCTTCCTTTGGGCAGCATAATTGACGTTACTGGTCCAGCGGGACCTCGTCTTTTTGGAATACCAATCTCTGCTACTGTTAAAGAAGCTATTGGACCGAACGGATGGAGTATCAGGCGTACAAGACTACAACACCTTAAGCCGCTTATCGATAAACTTCTCGCACAGCCTTTACCAAACGATGACAACGGTGCTGACTATTACCTTTGGCGTCATCAACATGGCAACTACAAAGAGGTATTCTCGACCTACCAAACTTGGGATCAAATCCGCTCGGTTCATGTGCAGGTCCCTTGGAGAAATGTGGTGTGGTTCAACCATGGAATTCCTCGTTGCTGTTTTATTACTTGGTTAGCTGTCCACAACAGACTAACAACGGGAGATAGAATGCGAATGTGGGGAGTTACTCAAGCTTGTGTGTTGTGTGGTGAACCAAATGAAACGCGGGATCACATTTTCTTTGCTTGTCCATACTCCTTTACAGTGTGGTGCGTTGTGGCAGGAAAATTGCTTAATCAACGACAAAACCCAGATTGGACATTGACACTACAACAGCTTATTGATTTCATGGGAGATCGAAACCTTAAAATTCTTTGCCGGTTAGTGTTTCAGGTGACGATATACTCAATTTGGAGAGAACAAAATTCTTGAATTCATCAAAGGGGTCATGTCTCGGTCAACCATCTCATTAGACTCATTGATAAGCTAATGCGGAACAGGATCGCGTCTTTAGATTATGCAAATAATCATCGTCTTCGAAACCTCCTACAACTCTGGTTTCAAATCTCTCCACATAACCCGATTTCAAGTTGATCAAAATTCCATATGTTTTTGGAATTTAAACATCATTTCGTCTGTTTAAAGCTCTTGTATTTGTATTACAAATTCTGTATATATTCAAGTGATGATCAATAAATTAAACATTTCATCCAAAAAACAAAAAACCAAAACTACATCTCGTTCTTAATTGAGTCCAAGATGCAAATATTTTGTTTCTAATTAAAAAAAAAAGAAGATGGTAAAAAGTATTGACCGAAGAAGAGAATCTCAAAAAATATAGTATCCATCATGGCCGTGGTTTTGGACAACGTAGAGTTTATGTTTGGTCTGATAGTGAGACTGTAAAGAGAGAGAACCATCACTTGCTAAAGACTATGAGCTGCCGTTTAGGGTGGGGCGGTTTTTCAAATGGGTCAGGTGAGAGATTCTCTTTTCTTTTGTTTTGGGTGGTTTATGGCATGTTTAACGTTTCATTCGAAGGAAGTCTGAGTTAAGAGGAATTTTAGTTAATAAATTTGAGTCGAATATGGTAGGTGAGAGTATATGTATTGGTTTGGACTTTGAAGAGTTGATTACAAATGGTATTAAAATATATCCAATCATTTGGATGGGTTGGGTACTTATACTACAAAACAAAAGTAGATGGTTGCACCAAAATTTAGCAAAAAAACAAAAAAAAGATGGATTTATACTTTATTCTTTCTTTTGTTTTTGAACATTTTCATATTATATATACTTTATTCTTCCCTTACTATTTTTATATGAAGCATAAATAGACAGAAGATCATTTAAAATTTGAATTGGACAATGACATGAGATCATTTATATCTTTTTGTTTCTTTTATAGTTCATAGCTTATACACGTATTAGATATAATTATCGGAATATTAGGTCAAAAGAAAACATTTTCAAGATGTTCATTTTGGGTATCAGGATGGATAATAGCGGGTAAAGATAAGAACCGAGTATTTTGTTATTTAAGAATATTATCCGAAACATATTCATCCAAATATGAGACCAAAAAATTGGATAATGGATCATTTTTTTTCGACAAATCAAAAATATTAATATCATAAGGAGTTTACAAGATACATAAACATTCACAATACAACCATTAACACAAATAAAGGAAATTGAAACAATTTCGATGCAGGAGTAGAGAGTCACCAAGCTATATTTTCGGAAGTCTTATAGGCTAACAGATGAAAGTTAGGAAGATCGCACAGCAACAGCAACAACGCTTGGGAGAGAAAAGATCGCACAGCAACAACGCTTGGGAGAGAAAACGGTTTTCAAATTGCGGTTATCAATTGGATAATGGATCATATGCGGGTTATTTTTGATAACTAAAATCAATATCTAAAGTTTAGGTAAAAGTCAAAAACGGAGATATTTAATTTGAGAAGATTCAAAAAAATGTTAGTGTATTTTTTAGTACTTTTTTAATAATTTTCAAAACTTAAAGTACTCGACGGATAATTCGAATATCCTTTCTCGTATCCAATTCGTGTTCATACACTAAAATGTTCCAAACATATAACAGATAAATCCATCCCAAAATGGACAATACTAACAAATAATGGAAGAGAGGAGAATCCAAACCTTTTAATTTTTTTTCCTCCAACTCAATGTAAAAAATTTCATTTTTTCCGTCACCTTGATCTGTTCGCGAGCGATCAGCACATACATTCAGACTATGATGTATATAAAATAAGTTAATAGCCTCAAAATATGTTCTAAGCTCAAACACATCATCTAATTCTGTCTTGACGGCTGGGCAATACGTAAGAGATTTCATTTAAATGGAAAACAATGTAAAATGGGAGATCAAGTCTTTATGAAAAAAATTGCATTCGCTTTGGGAGATAGCAAATACGAGGAAGGGATGCATTTGCTACCAGAACCTAATTTTTTTCAGACCAATTTCTTGATTTAACTTTCAAATTATGCATTCTAAGTTTCAATTAAGAGACACACTTGTTGTAAAAAACATTTTGTTGGTTTTAAATTAATTTTAAGTTCAATTCAAAAAAACAAATATTGCATTCAAATCCTCTATGCATATTTTGGGCTTTATCCTCTGGGCCCACCATCATCTTTTGTTTTTAACCAAATGAAGAAGAAAAAAAATGTAATATGGTGGTAGGTAAAGGATCGTGAGAGGCAGGAGATCACTCCACGCTCTTCTTCTCTTCTCCTATAACACTCATCTTCGTCTTCCTCCTTAAAACATTCTCACACTCTCAATTCCATTTCTACCTGCAAAAACAAAAACAAAACATGACAACTCTTCTTCCTTCTTCTCCTCACAATCTCAATCCAATGCTCGGATCTTCCCATTCCCCGGCGTCGCGGAGACGCTTCATACATTGTGGTAAGAGATCTGACTCTTACGCCATTGGTTACAGTAGCTCAGATTGGAAAAGCTCTTGCGCCATTCTCTCTAGCAAAGTCGTTTCTCAGGAGCAATCTGAATCTCCAGTCTCCGCCGTGAACGGTTGCGCCGAGATCTCGGGATTGAATCTGGTACCATTCGAGGATGATAACAAATCGTTGGTTCAAAATCAGCAATCGAAGAAGAAGCCTCTCAGCATTACCGATCTATCTCCCGCTCCGATGCACGGATCTAATCTCCGAGTCGCGTATCAAGGCGTTCCCGGAGCTTATTCAGAAGCCGCCGCCGGGAAAGCTTACCCTAACTGTCAAGCGATTCCTTGCGATCAATTCGAAGTCGCGTTTCAGGCGGTTGAGCTCTGGATCGCAGATCGTGCGGTTTTACCGGTGGAGAACTCTCTCGGAGGCTCGATTCATCGGAATTACGATCTTCTCCTTCGTCACCGTCTTCACATCGTCGGCGAAGTTCAGCTTCCTGTTCATCACTGTCTCATGGCTCTTCCCGGCGTACGGAAAGAGTTCCTCACGCGCGTCATCTCTCACCCTCAGGGACTCGCTCAGTGCGAGCACACGCTCACGAAACTCGGACTCAACGTGGCGCGTGAAGCCGTCGACGACACGGCCGGAGCCGCCGAGTTCATCGCGGCCAACAACGTCCGCGACACCGCCGCGATTGCGAGCGCACGCGCCGCGGAGATCTACGGGCTCGAGATACTCGAGGACGGGATCCAGGACGACGCGAGCAACGTCACGCGATTCGTGATGCTGGCGCGTGAGCCGATCATACCGAGAACGGACCGGCCGTTCAAGACGAGCATCGTGTTCGCGCACGAGAAAGGCACGTGCGTTCTGTTCAAGGTGCTCTCGGCTTTCGCGTTTAGGAACATTAGCTTGACCAAGATCGAGTCGAGGCCTAACCACAATGTCCCGATCAGGCTCGTCGACGAGGCCAACGTCGGGACGGCGAAGCATTTCGAGTATATGTTCTATATCGACTTCGAGGCCTCGATGGCGGAGGCGCGTGCGCAGAACGCGCTCGCTGAGGTTCAGGAGTTTACGTCGTTCTTACGTGTCTTGGGGAGTTATCCTATGGATATGACTTCTTGGTCACCATCATCATCCACCATGTCTTCATCTTCATCATCATCATCATCGTTGTAACAGTGTAATCAAAAGAAAGCGACAACTCCACGAATATATTTGAGGAATGTAAATTTGGAGAAGAAAGTTATAACTTATTTTGAAGAAAAGAGAGAGCTTATTTATCAGTGTATTATTTTTAAATATAGATTTTTGATTGATAATCGGATCGTACATCATTTTTTTCTGTTGAAGTGATGTGTAGTCTCAGGATATCCAAATTTTATAAATAGTTATCTCTTCTCTTTCTTTTTTAAAGGGTTGGGCATTTGGGTCTCGGTTTCCGGGTCCGGGTAGGAACCGATCGGGTCCGAGGGTGTTGGACCCGAATAGGAACCGAAATGGTTTCGGTTCGGTTCCGATTCGGGTCCTCTCGGTTCTGGGTCGGTTCGGGTCCGAGATTCAAGAATCGAAAAAATTTGGATCTTAATCGGTTCGGATATTTTTCGGGTTTTTAGGTATTTTTTCGGTTTTCGAGTATATTTTCGGATATATTTTTTGGGTTTTCGGGTTTTCAGGTCTTTTTCGGGTTTTCATATATATTTTCGGGTATATTTTCGAGTATATTTTCGGATATTCGGGTATTTTTCGGGTTTCAGGTATTTTTCGGATTTTCGGGTATATTTTTCGGGTATTTTTTGAAAACCCGAAAAAAACTAAAAAAGAAATATATTATATATATGGGTTTGGTTCTCGGGTACCCGATATTTTCTCGGTTCCGGATTGGTTCGATTCCGGGTCTTTCGGGTAGAAGGGTTTTGGACCCGTTTAGGAACCAAAATGGTTTTGGACCCGTTTAGGAACCAAAATGGTTTTGGTTTGGGTTCAGTTTGGGTCTTTCAGGTCGGGTCCGGTTCGGGTCTCGGTTCTCGAGTAAAATGCCTAGGCCTACTTTTTTCNAAATGCCTAGGCCTATTTTTTTTCCACTTCTTTGAAGCTTTGAGAAACTAATCTATAAGCCCACGAATATGAAAATCTCAAACAAACAAAGCTTTAACGGGTGGATCCGACTATACTCATCACACCACCCATATTTAATCCACGAAAATTTGACAATAAGTGGATTGACATATGTTCACTTAAAATCTCTATCGATTTCCCATTTGTGGAATACTATTCCTTAATATGTTCCTTCGAGATGGTGACTTTGGGGTATGGATTGGCATAACGAATTTTTGATTGCGCCAATTTTGATGTTATCAATTTTGGGTCTAACGATTGTGAATCGGTTGGACTGTGTGGATCAGGCTCTGATACCATATTAAGTTTTATGGGTTTCCAACTTAAAACCAATTTACAATAAGTGAATTAGTTCATATCATTTATATGTTATTTAGGATCTCTGCCAACTTTTAATATGTGACATTATTCCCTAACAGCATCCAAAAAATCATTGGGTACTGAGAAATTAGAGGGTATTTTGGTCGGATGGAATTCAATGTTCTATTGCTTTTACGTTGCGAAATGTTAGTCGTTTGTTTGCCAATTTTAAACAAGAGTAAGGTTATCTGGTGATATTAGTACACAATTTTATATGCATATATGATCATATCTATAAATATATATCATATACATATGTTGTGACATCCACGAGTTTTTGGGCCAATTTTTTTTTTCCATAAAAAACTCTAACCTTGGAAACCCAATTCTCCAAAAAGCCTAAGTTAATTAGCTCATGTTTAAATCTTACTTAAATCCAGCCCATTAATGTGAAGCCCAAGTAGAGATTCATTAAACCAAAAACCATGGTCATTTCCGTATTTTCCGATTTTCCGGCGAACCAAGAGGAACCAAGNTAAACCCTAATTTCAAACGCAGATTTCGGGACGCCCATTCCAACCGCTTGTTTCGACGATTTTCAACTTCAACCAAAAGTCAAAGGTGAGGCGGGACTTGTGGTTCTATAAGTTTTCTTATGCATAGTTGTGTATGTGCGTGCCGAATTAGATATTGATTTATAATTAAAAAGAACATGAATGATTGAATGAGAATGGATGTATGAATTGTTGATTGGTGTTAGTCTAGGCGCGTTAGAGCGCATGATTGATCATGGCAGATGGACATGGCGACCATGGACGGATTGCTTGCTGGTCTTCACGAAATACGTTTCGCGAAGTGGGACCATGATTTGACTACACACAGAGGAAGTGTAGCCAATACAGAGGCTGGCGGGTTTGTGAGATTGTGGCTGACGAATCACCATATTTAAAGTTTGACGTTCTCGTGAGTGGGAACTTGTGTGCTAGGTTTCTATGAACTTATGAGTGCATGTTGATTTGTTGCATGTCTAATTTTAGGTTAAGTAGATACTTATGTGGTTATGTTTAATGCATCGTATAGATCAAGTGGGTAGGTAAGATCGTCTTCATTGGGTAACTTGTTACTCACCCCTCTTTCCCTTCTCAAGTTTGGTTTAAGATCTTATCGTTTTTGGCGTGGAGTGCAAGACAAAAGGAAAAGCAACATAGTACAAAATGTGGAGAGGAATTTGTCGCCTAAGGCCAGCTCACGTGACTCAGAATGCTGCAGAACCACAAACAAAGTAGTTGTTTGTTTCAGTTCATTAAATGACTAAGCATGAGTTATTTGTCTTGTATCGAACAAGGGCCCATTTGGTTCAACTTTCAAACAATCAAGGAAGTGACTTTGTGGAGGAGCGTCAAAGAGAACTAGGTCAAATCAAGAGGATATATAAGGCTGAGAGTTGCATTGAGATAGACGAACAAGATAGGAGAGAGAAAGCTTATTCCTTGTATAAACTAGTTTAAGTGTTTCTCAGAAAAACAGGGGAAGAGAGAAAAACATAGTGTTGTTTTTTGGATCTTTTGTAACCTCTGTGATCTAGTGGATTTCGGGAGAGAAATCCCGGCGAGACATAGTGATCCGGTTAAGGGCATGAACTCGTTAAATATGAGTGTGTTCTTCTCTTCTCTGTTTCACTGTTTTATGTTCTGTTTTTCCTTGCAAGTCTTGTTCTTCTGTGATTGAGCTTTAGTTTTCTCTACTAGTCTTGCACTACAAGAAAACAGCATTTTGGCGACTGCAGAAAGAGTCGCAAAATAGTCGCTAAAATGTGGATTACGACTAACTAGCGACTAAACCATGTAGTCGTTAATATTTAGTCGCTAAAGTATGTAGTCGTAAAAATAGTCGCCAAATGAACGACTAATTTACGACTATACCACATGAACAATGTGTAGACGTTCAATCGTCGTAAAGTAGTCGCAAAACATGCGACTAATCGGCGACTATGTTTGCGACTAGTGAACGACTATAGAATGGGTCTAGATGCAGTCGGATAGTTTTAGTCACTAAATAGTCGTAAAATTTAGTTACTATTTACCGACTATTCTATGACTAATTGAACGACTATTTGGCGACTAATAGGAACATCAAGCTTCGAGGATGTAAATATTTTGTGACTACTTAGCTATTCTTCTGCGACTATTTGGCGACTAATAGGCTACTGTTTAGTGACTATTTTCGTTGTCAAAATAAGAATATGGTATGACTTATTGGTGTTTGTTTTGTTTCTCAAATGGTAATCCGTGTTACAAAATTAAAGAAATTTGATTCAAAATAACAATTTATTAAAAATATTAACTAAAGTATTCAAACTCCATAACAAATGCCAAAACATAAACATAAAAATATTAACTAAGGTATTGTACTTGGATCTGGTCGAGGAAGATTGGTTGATGGAAGCATATCGGTTGTTGATGGAGCTGAATGAGAAGCCATGAAGTCTAGAAACCGCGGATCAGTTTGTCGCATGTACTTTTCCACCAAGGAGAAGTGCTCAAGCTTGTCCTTTTGCTCAGCCGCAGCTCGGGAGTACTCTGCTTCACGGGCAGCAATCTTAGCATCACGCCGTTCATTATAAGCAGCCTGCTCTTCAATTTTCCGTTGAGCTTCCTTTAGTTGCTCTTGTAGTGCAACAAACGATGAAGAGTCTCCCGGTTGCTTGCGCTTGCCATTGAGAAGAGTCTCGTTCAGGCTTCCAACTCCGTAAGGAGTTCCTCGTGAATTCATCTCAGTGGACTGTGAAAAGTAAGAGAAAAACCTTAATTAAAGACCATGACAAAATCCAAGACTATATAAATGTGGACTGTGAAAAATGTTACTTTACCTGAACAAAGATGCTCGTATATTCATTTGTTGTTAGCTCTCAAGGTCGCGAAGCACCGTCCGAAACTTCTGAAGTTTCTGTCACGAGCTCAGACAACTTCTCTTGCACCTTCTTCTCATATGTTTGAACGATTTTCTCTGCCTTCCTATCGACATACGTACCATCTAGCCTTGTATGTGTCTTAATGAAAACCTCACCAAGACTAACCGGTCTTCCCAATTCCTCTTCTTGCAATGTTACAAAATAAACAAGGATTATGACAGAATTTAAAGTTGTTAAGGTGTAAGAAAATTAAAAGTTACTAACCATTTCTTGTTGGATTTGTTGATACGACTTTGGCCCTAATAAGTGGATGTGAGGACCGAGACCTTTACGGTCAGACATACGAGCATTGGAATAGGTGAGACTCCTTTGCTTTGCTTCTTCAGTGTCCCAGTAGTCGGTCATCGTTTTTTAGAGAGTGTCGCGATCCAATTAGGTCGCTCTCGACTAGTCCTCACGCTGCTAACCATGTCTTTCATCCGGCGTTGACAGATCTCCTCGAAATACCCTTGAACTGTCCATGTTATCAAGGGATCCCAGGTGTGGGTTTTCTACAATACAAAGAGAATAGAATGATGTTAGTAACATCACAAGCAAACCTATATGTGAAGGCTATAGGACAGAAAACTGTACCGCGAACTCGAGGAAGTATCTTTCTTGTCTCTCCCGAGGCCCAATAGTAGGGAGCATCGAATTTGTTTGTAAGCACTTTAGTAATTGCCCGAACCAGTTTCGATCCCTTGTCCTGAGTAAACATGCAAACACACATGAAATAAACAAGGACAAATACAAAGCAAAGCAGAAGCATGTGTCTACACTCATACATCAAAACTGAACCATCAGAGAATGTGTCTACACACAGACATCTATTCTCAGACACAAAGCAAACCTTTGTGTCTACACTCAGACTCAGACACTCAGAGAATGTTTCTACACTAAGACTCAGACAGTCAAACATCAAGCATGTGTCTACACTCAGACACAAAGCAAACGTTTAATTAACCATCAAAGCAACATTACAATTTCTGACAAGACAAGTAAAGAAAGAATACAATCAAACATGAAACAAGCAACCAGAAGCATGTGTCTACACTTAGACATCAAACTGACCCTAAGATTAACCATCAGAGAACTAAGACTTATCAAAACACATGCACCTTTGAACCGCTACCACATGGATCATGTACTTTTGATTCAAGCTAAGCAAGTCTACAACATCTTTAGACCCATGTACATAAAACGATTATGTAGTAAGCAAATTTCTTCTGCTATGCTAAAATTCTAGTTTCAAATCTAAGCAATCTCTTTACAATCAATGGGCACAAAACCATCGGAGACTAAACACCAAAAATTGGATTCCAGTAATGCACAACCGTTAATACGCCTCACAAAATCACAGTCAAATCCAGTACAACAACAGCAACATTACAATGAGAGCGATACACAAACAAGAAGAACACAAAAACAATCGCATTTACCAGATTTTATTTTGTGTAAAAAGGGTCTGTTCAAATGCGATAAAAAGATGGAGAAGATGGCAGGGTCATACCAATTCGAGTTCGGCGTCGGTGTGGGAGAGAGGACGGTGGTAAGTATTGGTTGTGAGTTTAGCACTCCCCGGTTTAGCCCGGTTTGAACCCTAGACCGGCCCAATTGATCCCGGTTGACGACGGTTCGAACCCAGAAGGAAAGACCACGAAACGGTCGCCGACCTCTGAACTTGAAATAAAGGTCCACGAGAGACTGTTAACCAATGAGTTCGGTAAGAATCCGAATGAGTGCCGAACTTGAATCTAGATCGGCGAATCACGCTCCGATCGACGACGGTTTAAGATCGGTAAAAAAGTGTCCAAAACGACTAACCATCGAGCTCGGTGAAGGCCGAACTCAAATCCTTATCTCGAACCGAGATCGGCCTGGTTGATCCCGATCGACGACGGTTCAAGATCGGTAAAGAAAAAGACATCATGCTACTACCGACCTGCGATGTGCCGAGCTCGTAGGTATCGACATGTCATAATCAGAACCCACTTCCGGGATTCACAGAACTTTACAGAAAATACGGAAAAGGAAGATTAATTAGTTTTCTAATCCGGGATTCGCGGAGCTTTTCCCGGATTCGGGGAACTTGTCGAAGCCGCCGAGGAGGCTTATAAATAAGGAAGTCCCGACTACATTTGAAGGGGTGAGAAAAATACATTTTAGAGAGAGAAAGTGAGAGCTCGAAATCCGATCTCGACCTCACTATCGATTTAAGAGTATTTTTGTAAACTCCGACGAGTTCGATTTAATAAAAACGAGATACCGATTGATCTTTCAACTCTTTTTATCCTTGTGTGATCTCTACGATCAACAGTAAGCTTATCCCGGTCTGGCACCATAAGCAGAGCATTCAGAGCCCGCAGCGTGTCCTCCTGGAGATCCGACAACACTGTAGCAGATTTGTCATGGAAGCTGTGTCCTTGAGAAGATGGATGACTCTGAGCCTGAGAGTCATGAAGTGGTGACGCATGAGTGTCCTCCAGTGGAGCCAAAGCAGTCGCATGGGGTTCTTCTCCACGGTGTTGAGGCATGGAGTTCTGGAAAAGTTGTTGTGGCGGTGGATAGCTCATGAAATGGGGTGCTAACGACGGTTGATCATTCACAGGGAGTTGAGGTGGTGTCGACTGAGTCTGAAGAACTTGGGCCGTCGGCGTGAAGTCGTACTGCTGCGGTAGAGGGTTCGGTGTTCGCGATGAACTCGTGGAGCGATTGGACGCTCTGGGTCTCTGAGAAACGTTGGGAACGGTTTTTTATTTCTGTCGTCGACCGCTCATCTTCGTCGGAAAGAGCTTGATTTAGGGTTTCGTAGGGGAATCAAAGAAGATGAGAGCAAAATGGGAAGAACTTGATTTAGGGTTTCGAAGGGGGAATCGAAGAAGATATAGCAAAAGGGGAAGAGCTTGATTTAGGGTTTTCGAAGGGGGAATCGAAGAAGGTATAGCAAAAGGGGGAAAACAAGTTAATCGCGTATGTTGGGTTTGGACTTAATCCAATTTTTGTTTTTCGCAGGTAGTCATAACTTAGTCGCTATATCTGTGTTTTTATTAAAAAATATTTGTATTTTCATGTATAATAATTTTTATATCTTCACCATATATTTGTATCTGTATTAGAATCTTATATTAAATTAATTTGAAAACTTTATTTTAAAATTATATGATAGTAAAAATTGCATATATATGACCATAATGTAAAAGACAAATTTTTAGAATTTTTGTTTTCTTCTGGTAAATAATCTGTCAAGATTTCGCAAACCGAATCCACTAACTTTTCACTCATATTATATTCTGCCTTATTTTGCATGACTCGAGCAGTTAAGGATAACTGCGAGTGACCTTCACAACAACCATCGTATGATGGATTATTTGCACCTTCTAACAAGTCATAGAATTTCTTTGAATGGTTACGTACCGGTTCTTCAACATTTTGATAACTACCATCTTGATGATAGTTATCAAAACTCACGTTATGACGAAATGCATAATTCACCATATCCACATATCTATCTTCTACTACATTACCCACTTCTTTACTCCCACTTATATACGTCGTATTAACATAACTCGATCCTAAATCCATATTGATTTCTTCTCCATGCTTATACCAAACATAATAATCTGACATAAATCCTTTGCTATAAAGATGATTCCAAATTCTTGTCCCCGGGATAAATTTCTCGTTCTTGCAAACACTACAAGGACAGAAAAACTTACCGCCATTACTATGTGTTAGAGGCTGGCTATTTGCAAATGTCATGAATTGCTCCACCCCCGTTCTGAACTGTTCTTGTAGTGTTGGTTTGTTCGTGTTGCAGAGAGTATAAAGGCATCAGCTTTAAGCTTTTGTTTGATAACAGATAGATCAAAGACAGTGGTCCAAGTAACTGATGAATCTTACAATTATCTATTGTTGTTTGTTTTCACAATCATATTGATGTTTTGAGTAATTTGTATTGGGCAGATACATAGCCACGCACAGAAGTACTTTCTCAAAGTTCAGAAGAGCGGTACTAACGAACATCTTCCACCTCCTCGGCCAAAGAGGAAAGCGACTCATCCGTATCCTCAAAAGGCTCCTAAAATTGGTGAATTTGATCTTCTTCTTCTTCTCTTGTATCCATTATCAATCTCTCTGATGATTTTTTATGGCTGCAGTTGCTCTTCCGTCCCACGCCATTGGATCCCTCCCTGCTTCGAATGCACCCTTGCTTGAACCTGGTTACATTTACAGCTCTGATTCACAGTCATTACCGGTTGTTTGTGCGCCTAGCTCTTCTTCTCCGGATCATGAATCGACAAAGACACAACTATGTATCATTGCCCGTAAATGAAGGAACGAAGATTCTTATATGCATTTGCCAACTTTTCTCTCATGGTTATTTGTGATAACATGTGATCTTATTAAAGTCACTTATGATAAACCAAACACCGTATCAGAAGATATCAATACGGGTTAATCTCTCCCAAATATATCCCTTATATTAATTGAGAAGGAATATTAAAATCTAACTTATTATTTACAGAGATGTCATGCTGATGTGTCAATACCNNGGCTATCGGCAGATCTTAACACGGGAAACCGAGCTGTTGTGCTCTGATTTCGATTTAGCTTGGTGATAAGGCTTCGGCGAAGAGGAGGTGTTGCTTCATCGGGTTGGAAAGATGATGGGCTCTGTCTGAGTTCGCCGACCTGGCCTCGAAGTTCCGTCTGGTTGGCGATTAGAGAGTTGAACCGTTCATCGTTCTTTTTGGAGAGTTCAGCGAGTTGTGTTGTTAAGGCCATTAATAGAGTGGTTTGGTCGACTGGTGCCTGGGTCGCAGTAGCGGTGCCTGGCAGAATAAGTGATGGATGATCGTTGTTGTCCGTCTGAGCGCGGTTTCCAGGGTTGAGATTGTCGAGTCCGTTGTTTTGGGTATCGATATCGCCGAGCGTGGAACCGCTGCCATCGAGTATCGGGGTCGTCGTAGCTTCCGTCATCGTCGGGATTTATCGAAAGAGACTCGGAGATCGATTGTTAACCACAAGGTCGGAGATCCCCCTCCTTCTAGCGCCAATTGTTGATTGTATTAATCACACAAGGGTAAAAAGAGTTGAAAGGTCGATCGGTAACTTGTTTTTATTAAGTCGAACTCGTCGGAGTTTACAAAAATATTCTTAAGTCGGTAGTGAAATCGAAATCGAATTTCGAGCTCTCACTTTCTCTCTCTAAAATCTATTTTTCCTCCCCCTTTCAATGTAATCGGGAATCCTTATTTATAAGCCTCTTCGGCGGCTTCGACAAGTTCCCCGAATCCGGGAAAAGCTCCGCGAATCTTGGATTAGAAAACTAATTAATCTTGCTTTTCCGTGTTTTCCGTAAAGTTTCGCGAATCCCGGAAGTAGATTCTGATTATGACAGGTTGATACCTACGAGCTCGGCACATCGCAGGTCGGTAATAGTCTGATGTCTTTTTCTTCTACTGATCTCAAACCGTCATCGTTCGGGATCAACCAGGCCGATCTCGGTTTGAGATAAGGATTTGAGTTCGGCCTTTACCGAGCTTGATGGTTGGTTGTCTTGGTCTCTCTTTACCGATCTTGAACCATCGTTGCTCGGGGCGTGATTCGCCGATCTAGATTCAAGTTCGGCATTTATTCGGATTCTTACCGAACTTATCGATCAATAGTCTCTCGTGGACTATTCCTTCAAGTTCGGAGATCGGCGACCGTTTCGTGGTCTTTCCTTCCGAGTTCGAACCGTCGTCAACCGGGATCAATAGGGACGGTCTCGATTCAAACCGGGCTAAACCGGGGAGTGCTAAACTCACCACCAACAATGTCGACTCCCCCGATCTTGGCCAAACCTGAGAACGGAGAAACTCTTTACCTTTATATCGCGATTTCCACCTCGGCTGTCAGCGGGGTGCTGGTTCGGGAAGACCGAGGCGAGCAGAAGCCTATTTTCTACGTTAGCAGGTCGTTAGGCGAGGCCGAGGCTCAATACCCCACACTTGAAAAACTCGCCCTTGCCGTGGTCACTGTAGCCCGAAAGCTTCGTCCGTACTTCCAATCACATTCAATCACCGTCCTCACCGACCAACCCCTGCGAGCTATTCTACACAGTCCGAGTCAGTCAGGCAGACTCGCCAAATGGGCAATCGAACTAAGCGAGTACGATATCGATTACAAAAGTCGGACGACTATCAAATACCAAGTACTCGCCGATTTCCTCATCGAACTGCCGCAAGAGTTTATCAATACCGACATCTCAACCACCGAGCAATGGATGCTACACGTCGATAGGTCATCCTCCCATCGCGGGTCGGGAGTAAGCATCCGCCTACTCGCCAACTGGAGAAATCTTGGAGCAATCGTTCCAGCTGGAATTCAATGCATCGAACAACGAAGCCGAGTACGAAGCACTAATCGCCGGACTACGACTGGCTAAGGCCATCGGAGCGACTCGGGTACATGCGTACTGCGACTCTCAGCTCGTCGCAAGCCAATTTAGTGGAGAGTACGACGCGAAGAACGGGCGAATGGAATCATACCTCAAACTCGTAAAGGAGCTCGCCACCGATTTCAAGTCCTTCGACCTTACCAAAATTCCACGGGGGGAGAACGCATCTGCCGACGCACTCGCCGCCCTTGCATCCAGCTCGGACCCTCATTTGAAGCGAACAATCCCGGTCGAAAGCATTCCAAAACCGAGTATCGAGAAACCAAAAGCATGTCTAGTAACAACGCACGACCGTAATTATGACGAACAACCGGTTGCAAAACTCAAAACGAGAAAGGCTAGAAAAGCACCATCCCGGCAGACCGACCTGGATGCTACTCCCGAACTAGATTTAACGCAAAATCCCGATCTACGGGATCAGTCCGACGATGACAACGATGTAGAATCTGAGGGACTTCACGTCCCGATTGACATTGAGGCCGAAGAAAACGAGGAACCCGAGGATTGGACCACCGAACTCAAAATGTACATCTGCGACGGACAGGTCCCAACGGACAGATGGGCAGCTCGGTAACTTAAGATGAGAGCAGCCTCGTACGTCATCCTCGATGGGGAATTATTCTGATGGAGCGCCGCGGGAGTCCTGCTGGTATGCGTACCGAGTAACAACACTGACAAAGTCATGAGAAAGGTGCACGAAGGAGCAGGAGGAAATCATTCCGGAGGGCACTCCCTTGCTCTGAAAATAAAAAAGGCCAGTTACTATTAGCTGGCCATGTTGAAAGACTGTGAGAAGTTCGTCGCAAAATGCGACAAATGCCAACGACACGGTCCGATGATCAATCTACCAACCGAACTATTAGCAACGTCAACTGCACCTTACCCTTTTATGCGATGGGCAATGGACATCATCGGTCCACTACGGCGTTCAACGACACAGAAGCAGTTCATCCTCGTTATGACTGATTATTTCACCAAATGGGTTGAGGCCGAATCGTACGTCGAGATACAAGCTCTCAATGTTCAGAAATTCGTCTGGAAATACATCATATGCTGACACGGAGTGCCATATGAGATCATCACCGATAATGTGCCACAATTCATTTCGACGTCGTTCGGCGACTTTTGTGCAAAGTGGAAAATCCGGCTAAGTTTCTCAACACCGAGATACCCACAAGGCAACGGTCAGGCAGAAGCAACTAATAAAACCGTGATCGACGGACTCAAGAAGAGATTGGATGTGAAGAAGGGACGATGGTCCGACGAGCTAAACGGAGTTCTCTGGTCTCATCGAACTACACCTCAGCGATCTACCGGACAATCTCCATTTTTCTTAGCATACGGCACGGAGGCTTTATGTCTGGCCGAGATCTACATCCCGACCATACGCAGAACAATGCTAACACAAAATCCCGTCGACAATCTCGACGGACTCGAGGAACTGCGAGGACAAGCGTTACTCCGAATATAGAACTACCAAAACTTAGCGGCACGCTATTACAACAAAAAAGTACGAGGTCGACATTTTGAAGACGGTGACCTTGTTCTACGAAAAGTTTTCCAAGGGACCGAAGAGAAAAACGCTGGCAAGCTCGGCACTCATTGGGAAGGACCATATCAGATAATGCGGGTCGTCAAACCCGGCGTCTACGAACTTATGAAGATGGACGGAACCCCGATCTCGAGATCATGGAACTCAATAAATCTCAAGCGCTATTATTACTAA
>PKMM01025404.1:40032-51223 GCA_002933915.1 Eutrema heterophyllum
AGGAACCTGCTCTCCTTCAACAACCGGCTTTTCTCTCTCTACCGTTTCCTCTTCGGCAGCCCGCTCCTCAGCGACGACCTGCTCGATCTGTTGGTTGGGAGAGACCTCGGCAAGGTCCTTGTCGTCCTCCAGATCGTAATCGATGTCAGGAATGTCATCGATCTTCATCTTCCTCGTCCTTTTCCTACCAAGTGGATTGGATGTAGCAGAAGCAATTCGGGATTAGAGAAATACCGATGTCGCACAAAATGAAAATAATTGCCGAAGATGTACCTCTAAGAACTCGTTTAGCCTTCAAATCGAGCTTCTCCTGATACGCTTCCGGCCAACGAATCTTCCCAGCCACACTCAACTTGTTCTCGTGCTCAGACGTAAAACCTTCGATCGTTGTAAGGGTGATCGGGGTATGACGGACTGAAAAGAAAAAATTGAAAACATTTAGACAAGATAAAATGAAAAAATGCTAAGCAAATACCGATATCTACCAATGGGGATCCTCCATCGAGTCCGGTAATTGCCATCGGGCCGTTCTACTGAAAGGTCGTCAATCTGGAGATAAAAGTAACGAGTATTCCAGCTGTTGAATTTGCTCGGTTTGTTTCCCGTGACAAGGTCATATTCCGGTTTCGCGTTAGCCGATAAGTACCAAGGCTTCTGTTTGGCAATATTTACGCAGAAGAGCCTTTCAAACACCCGGACGTCAACCGGGATGTCGCAATCCTCCCCAAGGACTAGAAGCCCGACGATATTGATAATCGTGGCAGGTTGAAGTTGGGATATCGCTACGCCACGGCGTGCGCAGTACAAGTAAAGCAGCTCTGGCAGAGGAAATTTGAGTCCGCAACTTCTGAAATAATCTTCATATACGCAGACGTAACCCTCAGGAGCATCCCAAGGTCTCTGATCCTCATTCGGGATACGAAAGACAATATCATCAGGAGCTCCGCATCGCTCCATAGTTTGTCGAACGGTAACCCTGGTTGATCGGGTCGGCCCGACAGTGGGCGGCTTTATGACTTTGTGAACTGCCAACGGAACAACATTCTCTTCCGGAGGAACTTTTTGTTCTTCAGCCTCGGCCATCTCGATAGCCAACCTCCCGTCAAGCCGAACTTGCTCGCTCACCTCGATAAGTTGTCTACTACCGAGGTCGGCGGTCAACTCAGGCCGAACTTGATCACCTTCGGCAACATGCTCATCCACGAACCGAACTCGAGCATCCGTTTCACGACTATCTCTGTCCATAAGACGCGGAACTTGGATAGCAGCTCGAGAACAACTAGGAACGGCAGAAGTATGGCGCGAGATCCGTCTGACCAACTCTTGTCGAACGCCACTCAGACCGTCGTCAGATGAATCAGCCGGATCTGACGAAGAGACGAACATCATAAGATCGATGTTCGGATTTTGCGGAGAAGGAGTTCGGTCATTAACAGAAGCCGAAGAAAAACCGGAACTCATCTCGATCCAGTGAAATAAAACTGAAGCAATTTGGTGAAGAACAGCTTGAAGATAGATCGGAAAGTTTGAAGATCTTCGAAGCAGATCGGAAGAATCACGGCGGAGGAAGATTGGAAAAGTTTAAATGCAAAAAAAAAACTAGAGAGAAGGGAGAGCGCTAGAGAGAGAAAGTGGCGTACCTTTAATAAGCGAGATAATGAAGTGAAGGATTGGAAGGGCTCGAGGGTATTTATAGAGAGAAAAGCAATTATGGCAACTCCTCGATTTTTGCGACGGTTAAAGGAGCCGAATCATCGCGATCCCTTGATTTCCGCAACGGTTATGGAAACCGGACCGACGCGTCTTTTCGAGATTTACCGAACTCAAAAGATTTTCGATGAAGAAACCGCTGAAATTCGGATTAAGAAAAGAACCGATCTCAATTCCAACCGGACTAAATTTCTTCAGTATCTTCGCCGAACTCAAAACTCATTCGCCGAACTGGGGGGGCTAATTGTTGGTGGTGAGTTTAGCACTCCCCAGTTTAGCCCGGTTTGAACCGAGACCGGCCCAATTGATCCCGGTTGACGACGGTTCGAACCCGGAAGGAAAGACCACGAAACGGTCGCCGACCTCCGAACTTGAAAGAAAGGTCCACGAGAGACTGTTAACCGATGAGTTCAGTAAGAATCCGAATGAGTGCCAAACTTGAATCTAGATCGGCGAATCACGCTCCAATCGACGACGGTTCAAGATCGGTTAAAAAGTGTCCAAAACGACTAACCATCGAGCTCGGTGAAGGCCGAACTCAAATCCTTATCTCTAACCGAGATCGGCCTGGTTGATCCCGATCGACGACGGTTCGAGATCGGTAAATAAAAAGACATCATGCTACTACCGACCTGCGATGTGCCGAGCTCGTAGGTATCGACCTGTCATAATCATAACCCACTTCCGGGATTCACGGAACTTTACGGAAAATACGGAAAAGGAAGATTAATTAGTTTTCTAATCCGGGATTCGCGGAGCTTTTCCTGGATTCGAGGAACTTGTCGAAGCCGCCGAGGAGGCTTATAAATAAGGAAGTCCCGACTACATTTGAAGGGGTGAGAAAAATACATTTTAGAGAGAGAAAGTGAGAGCTCGAAATCCGATCTCGACCTCACTATCGATTTAAGAGTATTTTTGTAAACTCCGACGAGTTCGATTTAATAAAAACGAGATACCGATTGATCTTTCAACTCTTTTTATCCTTGTGTGATCTCTACGATCAACAGTAAGCTTATCCCGGTCTGGCACCATAAGCAGAGCATTCAGAGCCCGCAGCGTGTCCTCCTGGAGATCCGACAACACTGTAGCAGATTTGTCATGGAAGCTGTGTCCTTGAGAAGATGGATGACTCTGAGCCTGAGAGTCATGAAGTGGTGACGCATGAGTGTCCTCCAGTGGAGCCAAAGCAGTCGCATGGGGTTCTTCTCCACGGTGTTGAGGCATGGAGTTCTGGAAAAGTTGTTGTGGCGGTGGATAGCTCATGAAATGGGGTGCTAACGACGGTTGATCATTCACAGGGAGTTGAGGTGGTGTCGACTGAGTCTGAAGAACTTGGGCCGTCGGCGTGAAGTCGTACTGCTGCGGTAGAGGGTTCGGTGTTCGCGATGAACTCGTGGAGCGATTGGACGCTCTGGGTCTCTGAGAAACGTTGGGAACGGTTTTTTATTTCTGTCGTCGACCGCTCATCTTCGTCGGAAAGAGCTTGATTTAGGGTTTCGTAGGGGAATCAAAGAAGATGAGAGCAAAATGGGAAGAACTTGATTTAGGGTTTCGAAGGGGGAATCGAAGAAGATATAGCAAAAGGGGAAGAGCTTGATTTAGGGTTTTCGAAGGGGGAATCGAAGAAGGTATAGCAAAAGGGGGAAAACAAGTTAATCGCGTATGTTGGGTTTGGACTTAATCCAATTTTTGTTTTTCGCAGGTAGTCATAACTTAGTCGCTATATCTGTGTTTTTATTAAAAAATATTTGTATTTTCATGTATAATAATTTTTATATCTTCACCATATATTTGTATCTGTATTAGAATCTTATATTAAATTAATTTGAAAACTTTATTTTAAAATNTCCTCCAGTGGAGCCAAAGCAGTCGCAGGGAGTTCTTCTCCACGGTGTTGAGGCATGGAGTTCTGGAAAAGTTGTTGTGGCGGTGGATAGCTCAGGAAATGGGGTGCTAACGACGGTTGATCGTTCACAGGGAGTTGAGGTGGTGTCGACTGAGTCTGAAGAACTTGGGCCATCGGCGTGAAGTCGTACTGCGGCGGTAGAGGGTTCGGTGTTCGCGACGAACTCGTGGAGCGATTGGACCCTCTGGGTCTCTGAGAAACGTTGGGAAGGGTTTTTTACTTCTGTCGTCGACCGCTCATCTTCGTCAGAAAGAGCTTGATTTAGGGTTTCGTAGGGGAATCAAAGAAGATGAGAGCAAAATGGGAAGAACTTGATTTAGGGTTTCGAAGGGGGAATCGAAGAAGATATAGCAAAAGGGGAAGAGCTTGATTTAGGGTTTTCGAAGGGGGAATCGAAGAAGATAGAGCAAAAGGGGAAAAACAAGTTAATCGCGTATGTTGGGTTTGGACTTAATCCATTTTTTTTTTCGCAGGTAGTCGTAACTTAGTCGTTATATCTGTGTTTTTATTAAAAAATATTTGTATTTTCATGTATAATAATTTTTATATCTTCACCATATATTTGTATATGTATTAAAATCTTATGTTAAATTAATTTGAAAACTTTATTTTAAAATTATATGATAGTAAAAATTGCATATATATGACCATAATGTAAAAGACAAATTTTTAGAATTTTTGTTTTCTTCTGGTAAATAATCTGTCAAGATTTCGCAAACCGAATCCACTAACTTTTCACTCATATTATATTCTGCCTTATTTTGCATGACTCGAGCAGTTAAGGATAACTGCGAGTGACCTTCACAACAACCATCGTATGATGGATTATTTGCACCTTCTAACAAGTCATAGAATTTCTTTGAATGGTTACGTACCGGTTCTTCAACATTTTGATAACTACCATCTTGATGATAGTTATCAAAACTCACGTTATGACGAAATGCATAATTCACCATATCCACATATCTATCTTCTACTACATTACCCACTTCTTTACTCCCACTTATATACGTCGTATTAACATAACTCGATCCTAAATCCATATTGATTTCTTCTCCATGCTTATACCAAACATAATAATCTGACATAAATCCTTTGCTATAAAGATGATTCCAAATTCTTGTCCCCGGGATAAATTTCTCGTTCTTGCAAACACTACAAGGACAGAAAAACTTACCGCCATTACTATGTGTTAGAGGCTGGCTATTTGCAAATGTCATGAATTGCTCCACCCCCGTTCTGAACTGTTCTTGTAGTGTTGGTTTGTTCGTGTTGCAGAGAGTATAAAGGCATCAGCTTTAAGCTTTTGTTTGATAACAGATAGATCAAAGACAGTGGTCCAAGTAACTGATGAATCTTACAATTATCTATCGTTGTTTGTTTTCACAATCATATTGATGTTTTGAGTAATTTGTATTGGGCAGATACATAGCCACGCACAGAAGTACTTTCTCAAAGTTCAGAAGAGCGGTACTAACGAACATCTTCCACCTCCTCGGCCAAAGAGGAAAGCGACTCATCCGTATCCTCAAAAGGCTCCTAAAATTGGTGAATTTGATCTTCTTCTTCTTCTCTTGTATCCATTATCAATCTCTCTGATGATTTTTTATGGCTGCAGTTGCTCTTCCGTCCCACGCCATTGGATCCCTCCCTGCTTCGAATGCACCCTTGCTTGAACCTGGTTACATTTACAGCTCTGATTCACAGTCATTACCGGTTGTTTGTGCGCCTAGCTCTTCTTCTCCGGATCATGAATCGACAAAGACACAACTATGTATCATTGCCCGTAAATGAAGGAACGAAGATTCTTATATGCATTTGCCAACTTTTCTCTCATGGTTATTTGTGATAACATGTGATCTTATTAAAGTCACTTATGATAAACCAAACACCGTATCAGAAGATATCAATACGGGTTAATCTCTCCCAAATATATCCCTTATATTAATTGAGAAGGAATATTAAAATCTAACTTATTATTTACAGAGATGTCATGCTGATGTGTCAATACCCGAGCGTTTCTAAAAAATATATAAAAATGGGTTTAAATTATTAGAATATTTACATGTTATGTCATTCACGTTAAATTGTATGAAATCAAGTTTATATCCTATTAAACTAATCATAAATAAATCAATACTCTCTCTCTTCTTATTTTGTTTTCCAATTATATCATATTAGTTATTTTACTCATTATATTCTTCATATCATCTTTGGTATATCACAATTTTTTTTAAAAATTGAATCATCACCTCATCAACATAATTTAAAAAATAATTCCATATTTTTTTCGCATATGATGTGATTTAAAATTTAAACCCAACATAGATTATCCACTTCATGAATAAAAAAAAATATGTGTTAAAATTTTCACATCGACTATAAATATGAGTAGAAGCCACCAAAATATATGATAATAATGACCAAAAATGATTATAAAAAATAAGAAAGTTAAGGTGTTAGATACTTTTAAAAGTTTTATGAAACTATAAAAAGTTATTTTGTTAAGTACTTTAAAAAGTTTTAATAATCGTTAATATATAAAGTAATCATTAATTATAAAATATTTTAAAAGTAATCATTATGTTGATAAAAACCATTACATGTTTTAGCATATACAAGCGAATTTCGGATACTCGATAATAATTTTACCAATAACTAACATAGCTTTATATCTAAAATTATATTTTTTTTTTAATAATCATTTCATCTCGCGCATGAGCGCGGGTATCACCTGGTTTTCGGTATTCAACAACCAGATTACCATAAACAAAAAGTTATAAAGAATCTATTACCGATACTAAATGGATTGACTTCATAATCATCTTTCCTTTCCATCAAAATTAACCTCTTATATTATGTTTCCTGTTTTTTTTTTTTTGGGTTTTAGGGATAGTTGAAATATTAATATTAATAACAGAAAATTCATATTTTGAATGTGAAATTTTAGAAAATTCAAATATTTTAACTTTTCGACGGCAAATTCAAATGGTAAGTGGAAGCCTCCTTAGTCCAGTGGTTGACCAAATGGTTAATTAAGACTTCTATACCAGGAAATTTGGGGTTCGATTCCCAGAAAATGTGATTTATGCAGGTTAAAGGAGACGATTTCTGCGGGTTAATGGGGGCAAATTTACAGGAAATCTTCAGCGTGGTGCAAGTAAAGCTCGTTCGTTGTGGTCCTAGTCTGCATGGATTTTTGTGGAACGGATAGATTGTCAGTTGAAAAATTATCTTTGTAATTGTTCTCTTAATTTATTATAAAAAAAAATTCAGACGGCAAAAAAAAATTAATAAATAAAATCAAATAGTAAAACTGAAAATCTGATTGATATCTTCTTTTTTTTATATGAATTGCAGTATAATTGAAGAAAGGGTAGCTTTTTTTTTCTTTTTTCTTTTTTTTCTTTTTCATATTTCTCTTTTCCCAACTCAAAGGAATTTAGTATTTCTAGAATCGTAGCGAACCGTCATCATTAGAGTATCAACGCACCTTCATCTCAGTGTAATTTTTGAGAATTTTTTTCCTTTTCCTTTTTTTTTGTTTACTATTCTAAATGCATAGCATAACTGAGAATCAGTCGTATCTCTTTAGGGTATAAGGTATCAATAATATGAGTATGGTCAAAAGGCCACACGATGCAAGCTAAATTAACGGATGGGCTTTTTTATCTGCAACTCATCCCCAACCACACGATTAAGTGACGATCAACGGCTGATACGAATTCCCGCCACAACGGCCGATCAGCTTCCATGCTCAGGTAAGTAAAGTTAAACCGGTTTTCATCCCGAAAATCGATTTCTCCCCTTAACCAACCAAAATTTAAATTTCAAAAGCCTAAACCCACTATTTTTCTTCTTCCTCTTCGTCTCTTGTTATTCACGATTTCTGAACTACTATTTCATATAGATGACTATGCTTCTTTTTGACAGACTTCAAAACCGCACGTGATCGACCGTAAGGTCAGTCAAAGCTTCCTGAAGTTTCTTCGTATTGACTATGCACTATGGCTTCCATTCAAGCTATCTAACACTTTCTTTTTCCGCATCAATATTCTCTTCATCTTCACTATCAGTTAATGATATCTCCATTTGATGCTTCTCCAAATCACTACGAAGTTCCATGATTGTCCTTGTTAGTTGCTCAATCACTCTATTCTTCTCGCGAATCTCATCTTGAGCCTCAATCAATGCTCTCTTTGGCCACCCTAAAATCACTCCTTCATTGAACCACTGAAAATAAGTGCAATGATTCCACCCTACCAAAACAGATTTAATATTTAAACTCATTACAATATTCTACAATGCAATAAAATTGAACATAAAGTAACATAATATTTACATACATGATACAGCTCAGAACCGTAAAACCTTCGACCCGGATTTATATCCGTCAAAGCTTTTATCAACTTTGTTGGCAATCCACAATTACACATTTTCCGAGCTCCAACAGACCTGCTCCTGCTGCTACTTGATGATCCCGAACTTAAATCCATCTAGAACCTCACAAATAGACACGCAAAGAAGTGAAAGACCCAAAAGACCATCAGAAACAAAAAATTCTCAAAAAACGCAGAGAAAAAGGTCAAAGTTTTTCGAAAAAGTTGCAGTAACTTAAAGGCATAATGTGTCCTGAAGGTGCCTTGCCATTCAAGTTTCCAATAGACTTTGTAATGTTGATAAAATTTATGATGTCTAGAGGTATCGAACTACATGCATATACTAGTATGAACCTGTGATAGCTTCAGCTATCTTAGCTAATCGACAAAATGGCTACTAGTAGTCACCTGAATAAATAAAGAACAATGAACTTATCCAGGTACTAAGTTGAGGTGTTCTTTCAATGGCTAACCTAACTGCACATGTCAGTTTGTTGAGAGAACCCTGTATTTTGAAAGTACCAGGCTACAAACTAGTCAGTTTCAGATTACAAAAAATGAACTTGAAATCAATAAAGCATTTTTAGACAACAACACACAGACACACTAGAACACCAAACAATGAACAAGACGAAGCAAAGTTACTAAATGTGTTTAAGCAATTAGAAATCGAAAGTTGATATTACACGGAGCATGTTGAAACACCCCGACCCGTATTTTCTACCCGGCAATAGAAACATCCGCAATCGAAGCATTCTTGCCCAGTCACACCATGACCTAACCCCCTGAACTTTCTGCATTTACCTCAACGAGGTTCAAATTATTCTACCAAGCTTACATCTTAACTTAGTTACTATCAAGCCTTAAAACATCTAATTTTATCAGTCTATGCACCGGATATCAAATATTAGAATCAGCTAATATTAAACAGGTACCTTAGCCAAATGCGCAGATCCGGTTTACCCTTTGCTCATGTTCTGATCCACGTGCCTCCTTACACATCTTTCCCCATCTGATCCAGCGTCTCGGCTATAACCGTCCACGCCATTCAACATCTTGGCTACCAGTAAGTCATCCAACATCTCTCTTCGGTACTTAGTCACTCAGCCAACCATCCCCACATGGCTAAGTAACGAAGAGAGATCTGGAATCCATCCCATACCTGATCATCCTCGATGATCCTCCATTCGATCCGACCATCTCCAACACTTGTGAAGTCTGCTTACCGGCGTTACCCACTCCTGACTCCCCTGGCTACGATAGTCCCAACTACCGAACACCTCTTCCATTGGAACCGTATTTACCCCACAGCCGCCATTCATGATCTACATCGCTCGCCAATCCTCTCTCCCAAGCAGAGTCACAAACAGACCGTAACCGCTATCCCTCAGCTTATCTGCTCCTCCTCATTACTTAGTCACTAGGCTCCATATGTTTTGCTACTTTTTTTGTGGGGCGTCTTCGCAATAAATGGATCCAGAACTTGAAAGAAGTTGGAAGTCATGCGGATGACAAGACAACCCAATGATGATCCTCCCAACACATGGGCGTGTAGATGGTGTCAAAGTTCTGAATCCATACTTGGTTTGCAGTTACTGTACCTCCAAGCAGAAACTTATGCAGGAATTTGTGCCACCTGAATGACGATTGTGAATATTGGGATTAGAGCTTAAAATATTTGTTAGTGAGTAAGGAGGGGAACCAGTGATCAACCACAGAAATACGTTTCTTGATGTATGAGGAAGACCACCTTTTCCATAGCATGGCTGCGTTGAAATTACAAGTGTATGTACATTTATGAATTGTAATACATAAAAATAGACAACATGAAGAGCACTATACATACTTCGCCTTGTAGCAGTTGGTGTGGTTTTGAAAGTTGGAGAAAAAAGTGTTTTGGTACATCAATCCCACATGTTAGATGAAATAACCTGTAATAATTGATGAGTTGTTAGTGAGTGAGGAAGATGTCAGATACACTACAACTAGATAGAAACGGAGGTGAAACATATACTTCTTTGGAAAATGCATGACAGTCTTCATAATTCTTTTGAAGAAATGAGTATTCACTTTCTTAAGAGGATGGTAATGACCTAGAGTGCCTTTTGTCATTGCCTCGGTGGAGGAAATAAGGCTAGTTGTTGGTTTACTAGGTCTGACTCTCCTTCGCCTATAAGTACGAAACAGCTGATCGGGTCGGAGTTTTGCTGGTGAAAGTACTTGTAGAACCGGAGGGTTGTCGTGAATTGTGTTCGCAACATTATCCTTCATCACATAAGAGGAGTGGGCTCTGCTGTCTCCAGACTACAAGATGGATAGTACATACGCTTAACAGAATGCTAAAGAATATGATGCGGTTATATTGAAGGAAAAGAAACCTTGTTTGTATCTTTGTTGGAGAGTGATTCACCAAGCATACTTCCATCATTGGCTACTTCTGCCTAGTGGCGTGGATGTACACATACAATATGTTTATATATTGTTCTATTTACTTGCATATGATGTTAAAAAATAGTGGCGGAGCCCGAAAAAATATTTACCTGAGTCATAATAATTTTTTGATCTAAAAATAATTGTATAAACTTCATTGAAAAAAATAAAAATATCACCATTAATATATATCTCAAAGATGTACTCTAAGCTCACTCAAATAAAAATATCACCATTAATATATATCTCAAAAATATTTACCTAGATACTGATCAAACCAATGTGGATTAAAACGCCGCAATACATTTTCTATTGACTTTTGTTTAAAAGTATGACCGCGAGGTTGGCAAGGTCCTCTAGTCAAGTATTTGCGTCGTACTTCATCTTTTTGATTAGGATAATAATTTTGAATGTTTTTTCGCTTTGCTGGATCACATGGTAAATCATCCAGATCGATATTAGATGGTGGAGATTTTTTTTCAAAAACCGTTCTATTGCTTTTGATGCTACGACCTATATATATATATAACACCAAAACAAAAAAACGTATTATAACTTAATCCTAGTTTAATATTCAAAAAAACTCGTTTGCTGTTATAAGAAGTATCGATGGTATCTATAATATTATATATATTGCTTAAAATAAACATTCAAGCCACATCTTAATGGATTTTCAACAAGTGAGAGAAAAATAAAAAAGAAGAGATTAAGAAAACATGTGAATTACTTGAAAGTTATGCTCTACCGATAGAATTACAAAAAAAAA
>PKMM01025404.1:51950-114760 GCA_002933915.1 Eutrema heterophyllum
AAGACCCTTCACCATAGCCAAATGAATTCACTTAACTTGCATAACCTTGATTCACTTGAAACGATTTAATGAATGTCAAGGGATTGGATAAGAGGAACGCGTGTGTAGGTTGAGACTTGGGCTTGATTCATGTAGGGAAGGGATATGGCTAGCTCCTTTTGAGTGGACTTGTTTGATCGCATTTTATAACTAACAACTTGGACATTGAGCTTGATTTCTTTTTATGATACTTGTGGATTTGAGTTCCCGCTTTCAAACCCTTCTCCCTACTTGCACGTGTTTGTTCGCTTGAGGACAAGCGAAAGAGTAAGTTTGGGGGAGTTGATATCCTCATATTTTACATGTTCTGGCATGCATATTAGTTAGAAGTTTTGTGTGATTTTCTTACTTATCATGGTTTTATCTCGATTTTTGGTCTTCAATAGGAATTAAGATGTTGTGCATTAGGTCCTAGCGTGTCTCGCGTGTTTTGGAGTCTTTCCTAGTTACTTGGAAGCACTTTGGGAGGATTGGAAGCCACCAAGCCAGGCTGGATCGGAGTTGGGTGCAAGAAGAGATGGCCAAGGCAAAAACAGCAAAAGGAGAGGAGTGTACCGACCCATCCTGGGTCGGTATGGAGACAGAGGGTTATACCGATCCACAACACATTTTTGCACCGACCCAGAATCGATCGGTGTACCCTGCCAGAACTCTGAGTTTTCAAACGGCACGTTTCCAAGTGATTCACACCGACCGATCCTGGATCGGTATGGAGACAACAATGAACATCGGTCCAAGCAGGGATTCATACCGACCGGCACCAACGCACAAGGAAAATTAGTGCCGACCCATCCTGGGTCGGTACTAATCAAGCGGGACTAATTTCTGCCGGCTAAAACTCACCCCGCACATGCATCCAGCACGTTCCACGCACGAACCGGCACGCCTCGTATCGGCAACCTCACGATGAAGATTAGTAATGACCCGTTCTGGGCCGGTACTACCAGCCGGTACTAAATCCAGCACACGCATAGATAAATTCCTGCCAGCTAAAACTCATCCCGCATACGACCCAGCACGTTCCGCATCGACACGATCTCATTTTAGCCGGCTAAACCAGCATCCAGCTCCCATCCGACCTGCTCGAAGAAATCTTGTACCGGATGGTTTGTACCGACCCAGAATCGGTCGGTACAAACTCTTCTTCTGCAAACCGATCCAGACCCGACCGGGTCAATACCCGGTTTGTCCCGGGTAGACCCGGTTCGCACTATTCACTATTTAAACCCACAAAAACCTAATTTTGAGGGATGTCTTTCTTATGCTAAAAAACCTCTTTTTGAATGTTCTAAGTATTTTGTAAGAGAGATTCTCCTTTTTTATTTATGCAATTTATTCTCAATCTTCTTTTTAATCATCTAATCATGGGATTTAATATGTTCTTCATAGGATTTGTTGAACCCATCATGATTAGTGAGTAGTCTCCTAGGATCTAGGGATGGGTTAGGATTAGGTGATTTCCATGGATGATTTGTGATGCTTAGGGATAGATAATCAATTTCCTACTCTTAGGGAGTGCGTTTAATGATTGATTGTGCTTGAGAAAGTCAAACTTGATCTCAAGGCATTTCCACCCACAAGGTGTTCGATGAAATGCCTAAGAGAGCTTTCTAAGAGAAATACCCTTCTTAGCCTGAGAGATTAGTTGTCTAAGGGATTATTTAGGTGATCTTGATTAATGAATTTAATGCTTGCTAATTAAGAGTCCACAAATGAGAATTTGATCTTGGATTAGTATTTAGCATAGGTGATTAGTACTTTGAGAGAGGATTAGTCACGATTAGGATCTTAACCTTGGAAATTACCCATGATTGTGTATGAGCATCATCAATTAGACTTGGAATAGCCTATATCCAATTACCCCATCCTTGGATTCGTTCCCATTATTTGAATTCACATCTTGCTTAGTTTGTTTCATCTTGTTCATTTGCTTAATCTTGGTAGGGTGTTAGTAAAGCTCAACAATTCACTTATTTAGCTTAACTTACTTGAGTGCATTGTATTCTACGTGCTTAGAATTAATCCCAATACGGATTGATAACCTTCTATACTACTCGTATTGGAGTTATTGATACCTCCTTAAGACCGAAAAGTCTTAGTATCAATGAGTTAAGAAAGTTTAGGAGAGCCATTGGATATTCACTTGTTAAGAAGGAGATCCTTAAACTTCTAGACACGGGAATCATATATCCGATCTCGGATAGCACTTGGGTTTCCCCGGTGCATGTGGTTCCCAAGAAGGGTGGCATAACCGTGGTTAATATGAATCAATTCCAACTAGAACTATCACGGGTCATCGAATGTGTATAGACTATAGGATATTGAACTTCGCATCTAGAAAATATCACTTTCTTTGCCGTTATTGATCAAATGGTAGAAATGTTAGCAAACCACCCATTTTATTGCTTCTTGGATGGGTATTCGGGATTCTTTCAAATTCCGATTCACCTTAATGACCAAGAGAATATGACATTTACATGTCCCTATGGTACCTTTGCCTATCGAAGGATGCCATTTGGACTATGTAACGCACCCGCCACATTTCAAAGGTGCATGATGTTAATCTTCTCATATTTGATTAAGGAAATGGTTGAGGTATTCATGGATGACTTCCTCGGTCTATGGTTCCTCGTTTGCTTTTTGTTTGTCCAATCTTTGTAGGGTTCTCACAAGGTGCGAAGAAACGAACGTCGTGCTTAATTGGGAGAAGTGACACTTTATGGTGCGGGAAGGCATTGTACTTGGTCACAAGATCTCCGAGAAAGGGATAGAGGTTGATAAAGCCAAGATTGAGGTGATGATGAGCTTAGAGCCTCCAAACTCGGTCATAAGTATCTGTAGCTTCTTGGGACATGCGGGTATCTACCGACAATTCATCAAGGACTTCTCCAAGAGAGCAAGGCCTCTTACTAGGCTTCTATGCAAAGAGACCCCCTTTGTGTTCGATGAAGAGTGCCTCAATGCATTTTTGGAGATCAAGAAGGCGCTTGTGAGTGCACCAATAGTCCAAGCACCGGATTGGGAGTTGCCCTTTGAGATCATGTGTGTTGCGAGTGATTATGCGGTTGGAGCGGTCTTACGCCAAAAGAAAGATAAGAAGCTCCATGTGATCTACTATGCTAGTAGGACGCCTGATGACACACAAGTGAGGTATGCTACCACGGAGAAGGAGCTTCTAGCGGTTGTCTTTGCGTTTGAAAGTTTAGATCTTATTTGGTTGGCTTAAAGATTGTGGTCTACACGGATCACGCCGCACTAAGGCACATCCATGCCAAGAAGGACACCAAACCGAGGCTTCTTAGATGGTTCTTGCTTCTCCAAGAGTTCGACATGGAGATCATTGATAAGAAAGGTGTTGAGAACGGAGTGGCGGATCACTTGTCAAGAATGCGAGTTGAAGACCTTATTCCGATTGATGACTCTCTTCCCGAAGAGCAACTTATGGTGATTGGTATCTTGAAGAAGGGTGTTGAAGCGGTAAGGGTTCTTGAGGAGGCCAAGAGTTTGGAAGACGGGAAGTTGCCATGGTATACGGATTTTGTTAACTACTTGGATTGCGGGAGAGAACCGCCAAGGTTGGAAGGTTACAAGCGAAAGAAGTTCTTCCATGATGTCACCCGGTTCTATTGGGATGAACCGTTCCTCTACAAGTTATGCTCGGATGGTCTATACCAAAGATGTGTACCGGAAGAACAGGTTAACGGGATCTTGTTTCATTGTCATGGTTCGGTTTGTGGAGGACACTTTGCCCCCTTCAAGACGGCAACAAAAGTCCTACACTATGGGTTTTGGTGGCCAAGTTTGTTTAAGGATGCCCATGCATTTGTCTCTACTTGTGATGCGTGTCAACTGAAGGGAAACATTAGTAGAAGAGATGAGATGCCACAAAATCTGATTCTTAAAGTGGAGATCTTTGATGTGTGGGAGATAAACTTTATGGGACTGTTTTCCTCCTCCTATGGAAACCAATACACTTTGGTTGCGGTTATGTCTCTAAGTGGGTCAAAGCGGTTGCAAGTTCAACAAATGATGCGAATGTGGTTCTCAAGCTATTCAAGACGATCATTTTTCCACGGTTTGGAGTCCACTGAGGAATCCACGGGTGGTGAAAATAAGTGATGGTGGTTCCCATGTCATAACCAAAGTGTTTGAGAGCTTGCTCAAAAAGCATGGAGTCAAACATAAGGTGGCCACACCTTATCACCCCCAAACGAGCGGGCAAGTTGGAGTGGCTAACCGCCAAATCAAGACGATCTTAGAGAAGACCGTGGGAAGTTCAAGGAAAGATTGGGCGAAAGAAACTTGATGATGCTCTATGGGCCTATAGGACGGTTTTTAAGACTCCCATTGGAACTACCACTTTCAATCTTCTATATGGGAAGTCTTGTCATCTACCGGTGGAGCTAGAATACAAGGTGTTGTGGGATGTGACGCTTCTCAACTTTGATCTCAAGACGGCTCAAGAAAGGCGTTTGATCCGATTGCAAGAGCTTGATGAGATTAGACTTGATGCCTATGAGAGCTCCAAGATCTACAAGGAGAGGACCAAAGCCTTTCATGACAAGAGGATTTTGCACAAGGAGTTCAAGGAAGGGAATCAAGTGTTGCTCTTCAACTCAAGGCTCAAGGTGTTTCCCAGAAAGCTAAGGTCTAGGTGGTCCGGTCCGTTCACAATCAAGGAAGTGAGGCCATATGGAGCTCTTGTGCTTGTGAACAAGAATGGGGAAGAGTTTGTTGCTAATGGGCAAAGGCTTAAGCTTTATCTCCCTAATGAATCCATTGAGGAAGGAGTCTCACTCCCTCTCAATGATGCTCCTCAAGCCTAAAGAGGGTAACAAACGTTGAACTTAGTGACGTTAAACAAAGTGCACTTGGGAGACGTTCCCATGTTTATCCTTGTACGTACTTTTCTTTTTACGTTTTTCATCTTTTCTAGTTCGTTTTGATGTTTTTGTTAAGTGTTTGTAGGGACTTGAATGATCTAAGTGGTCACGGATTGTAAGCTAAGAAGTTCGAAGGAGAAAGTGTCTCACACCGATCCGTTGCACCGAGAGAAAACCGGTCGGTGTTCACTTGTGGATAGGAGCACCGGTCAGCCTTTGAGAGGTGCATGTGCTCGGTGTTGGGTTGAAGAGAAGAACACCGGCTAGCTTTGGGTCGGTGCATGCAGTCGGTGTGCAAACAGAGACGGGCACCGACCCGTCACACCGAGAGACACTCGACCGGTGTTGATGTAAGGAAAAGAACACCGACCCCTCACACCGAGAGACACTCAACCGGTGTTGATGCAAGGAAAAGAACACCGACCCGTCACACCGAGGGAAGCACGGGCGGTGTTGGACCAAAGAAAGGGGCACACCGATCAGCCTTTGAGACGAGCAACCAGAGACGAGCACCGGCTCACTACACCGAGAGACTCTTGGTCGGTGTCAACAAGAGGAAGAAAGACCGCGCCAAAAAGATTTTGAATTTGGTCACACCGAGCTCTAACACCGAGCAAGGGATGACCGGTTTTGACCAAATTTCGAATCTGGTCAAACCAGATCTATGGACCAACGGTCCAAGTCTTCGTCTAACGGTCCGTCTGCTGCCTCGACCCGCCCGCCCAGCCACTCATCCTCTTCCTTGGGTAAGAAAAATCGATTTCTCTCTCTTAATTATCCTCTCATGTTCTTCATTTCTTCATATCTCTCTCATCTCTAACTCAAATTTGCTCATTCAAGGATCTCCAAGCTAGATTTTTCCTCTAGTTTTTGCATTCATCATTTTCTAAATCAATTGAGCTCAAAATCCCAAGGTAATTTCACTAAAACTCATCATTTTTCATGGAAAAAAAGAAGCTTGAATTTGAAAGAAAAATTTCTTGGAATTGATTGAGGAATGCTCTCACTTGAATTGGAACCTTGAGATTAGGCTAGAAAATAACTAGACAACTAGGATTTATGGAGCAATTTGTGCATTTGCTTGAAAATTTTGAGAACTGGAATCATGTTCTTAGTGAATTAAAATGCTTTCTCACTCATGGAAAATTGTCTCATCTTGAGTGCTTATGCTAAAAATTCCTTGAGACTTTGCTCTTAATTTGCGTGACACTTATGGCCTTTTTGAGCAAATGTAGGAACCATGGCAAAAGAGAAGGCTGCACCAACTCAAGCTCAACCCAAAGACAAAGGAGTAATCGTTGCAAAGGCTCCCAAAGGGAAAGCCACGGCCACAAGCTCAAAAACCAATGGCAAAGAACTTGCTCTAGCGACGAGTTCAAAGGCCAAGGAGAAGGACAAGAGCGTTGTGCGTGAGGAAGAAGAAGAAAGCTCCGAGGAGAAAGCCGTGGAGAGAGAGCCAACCGAGACCGAATACTAAAAAGTTCATGGGAATGAGGTTTGAGCAAGGACAATTTGTGGATTCCGAGGTGTTGGAGAAGATGGGGATATTCGACGATGTGGCGCTCATTTTCAAGAACATGGGACTTGGAAAGTTTCTTGGAATGAAAGATCAAGCTCACCAAGTGGCCACTTGCAAGTTCCTTGCATCTCTAAGAGCATTTTTCTACAATGAAGGAGATAAGAAAGCGGATGCAAGACCCGGTTTTGGGGCAATCGAGTTCAAGATGGACCGTTCACTTATAGATTGACCTTCCATGAGATTTGTGAGATCTTTGGTTTCAAGAAAGAACGCACTTATAGGGGAGCATACTTTCACTATCCCGGGAAGGAACTTCAATACCTTTGGGAAACAATTACCTCGGGAAGCTATCCTAACCCATCCAAAATCCGGCCCTTAGGTATATGCACAAAGCGTTGGCTCATATGTTCTTCGCCAAAGTGGAGTTTGGGACGGTTGCAATCGATGAAATGGAATTGATGGGTCTCGGTTTGAAGCCTCTTCCCAAGACTTTCCATAACGGGATGGAGTTCAAGGGCAATGAGAAGATCCCTTCTCTAGCGACTCTTTTGGTTAGACACTTGCTTTTCTACAAAACTTGGGCGTGGGACACTAAGGGGAAGAAATCGGCGTTGAGCATTGGGTGGCTAATAACGCCTATTCTAAAGGCCAAGGGGGTCAAGTTATCGGTTGACAAGGTGGAATGGAAGCGGTTGGATGAAGCTTATCTTGCAAGGACCAAGTTCTTCAAGGGAAAGATATGAAACAAATTTGCTTTCAACCTCAAGCTCCATGCGAAAGACCCGGTGCAAGTCTTGTTGCCAAACGCTTCTCTCACCAATCTCCAAGAGAAGAGGAACATCCTCTTCTGTCCAACCAAGGAAAACTTCTAAAACCCGGCCGTGGACCCTCCGATTGATGCCATCTGCAAGAAAGAAAAGAAGAAGGCTAAGGCCGCGACCAAAGACAACTATGAGGGCTCCAATGAATCTGATGATGAGGGTGCTAGACCCTCGTTTAGTCTTAGGCTTTCTTTCCTCTCTTCCCGGCGTCGATGGTCGTTCTTCGAGTAGTCTCATCGGCGTTGGTTTTGGCGAGCTTCGGAGGCATCCTGCAGCGGTCCTCTCGGTCTGCGCTTCCTTGCGGCGGGTCTGCGCTTCCTTCCTACGGTCTTGGCATGTGGGGACGACGTCGGGCTAAGGTTTTGAAGCTTCATCGGCCTCGTTGTTGTGGTGACTTCCGGTGCCTTCGCTTAGGCTCCGGCTCTGTAGCTGCGGTCTTCTTTTCAAGCAGGAAATCGATATGCTTCTCCCCTCCGAGTTTGCCGAGGACTACATCTCCAACGGGGTTTGTTAAGCTTTTGATCTCCTCTCCGACGTTTTTTTTGCTTGCAGCGGTGGCCTACTAGCTCGTTCCTCGCTCGTGTTTCTTCCTTGTAGTTCGTGTTCGTGACCTCGGTGTGGCGGTTTTTGCGGCTGACGGAGGCTCTCTCATGGAAGTGGGCTCGACTACGATGGCATTTTGTCTTGAAGTTTGGTGTTGTGGCGAGGAAGCAAGGCGGATTGAGGGTCGTAGTGTGGGGTGGCTACTCGTCTCGGTTCTGTGAGGACGTGGGCCGGCGGATTCCTCCTTGTGCCCTTCCCCGTGTAGCCTGAGTTTCTTCCTTGGGAGGCTGTGTCGTCGATCTGATGGTGCGACTTGGCACGGCGGCGAGTTAGCTCTAAGAAGGAGGGTCGTCGGATGTATCGTCCGTTGTAAAGGTGAAGCGTTGAGGACGGCGGATCTATGAAACGGCAAATTTTCCCGGTCCTCATCTCTCCTATCGGTTTTTCCTCCCTCTCCGTTGTGTTCTTGGCGCGGCGGAATGGTCAAGCGCGGCGGTTCTCGGAGATCTCTGCTCCCCCTTAACACGGCTGCCTCGGGGTCTGTATCGAGGCGACGAAGAATGGCGGTGGTCCTGTCCTGTCTCTGAGGCGGTGGTTCTTTACTGTCTCGATTGGCGTCGGTGGTTTTCTGAGCCGGCGGTTGTTCTTGCAACAGAAAATCGTGAGACGGCGGCCCATCCCGGTTATCTACGATTATCATCGTTTTTAGGTTTGTTATTTCTTTAATTTCCTTTGTTATCGGTTAAGTTTTCTGAACCACTCCTTAGAGTTTTGGTTCGGTTTGTTTTTAACCCTGTCTTTCAGTATTGTTAATAATCGGGAATGAGCAAGTGGGCTATGTTACCTCACTCTGCTGCCATCCCACCAGCGTGGAGTTCGAATCCACCCATCCTCGTGTAGGGACCCTCCCTCATGTAGGCACCCTCCCTCGTGTTGGGTATTTGGCTACTGGGCCGGCCCTATGTGACCCAGATTCCATGTAAGTCAGACGGTGCCGGTGAGGGATAATAACTTTGTCGGCCATACTTGATTTAATAAAATGGATTGTTGACAAAAAAAAAAGAAGGAAGGATCCTAGGGTGTGAGAGTGTGCAACGTAATCGATCTATAACATCTCTCCCTATTGGTTCTCATCTTTTTAAGCCTTATTTTTTTCTCATGCCCTAAATAAAATCGTTTTTAAAATGTTTTATTTACATTGGTAATGAAAAATGTTTTATAAACATTTGTTTATGATAAGTTATTTATTTTTCTAATAATATATAATGTTGGAGTTCAAAAATAAATTTAAGAAGAAAAACCATATAGCACAATTTATGTGATACTAAACTATAGATGAAAGACTTAATAACTTATCTTTATTAGTTTGTATAGGATTTGTATGTTTATAATCATTTTGCAATCATTTGTAATAATTTATTTTTCTTTTGCAATCATTTGTAATCGTTTATTTTTCTTTTGCAATCATTATCATTTGTTATTGTGTGAATACTAAACACTATACTCCAATGTCCTAAACCATAAACTTTATGTGTGAATCCTAAACCCTATACTCCAATGCCCTAAATTCTAAATCAGATATTCAAGACTTAATTATTCTTTTATTTATAATCTTAAAATTTTTATTTACATTATGAGACAAATTTATTGTTATTGTTAATAGAATTAGAAAAAAAATATTTCAAACTCTATACTCTATACCCTAAACCCCAATCTCTACACCCTAAACTCTAAATCGAAGACACTAATTTTTCCTTCTTATTTTTAATTTTGTAATAGTTTTTTCTATTCTATTTTATGTTCTTAGTATGAAACAATAATTCGTTGTGTTTTCTTTTTTCAATTGAAAAATAAAAAAAAAATCTTACAAGTGTAAAGCCATATACCCTAAATCAAACACTTGTTATATGCTCTAACTTGAGATTAACGTTTCTTAAGTTAAGATTAACAAAATACAATTCGATTAATATTGTTAAGATCAGATTAATAATACCCACAAAGGCTTTAATTTACTAGTTAGTTGCCAACAACCAACTCCGCCCGCAGTACCAGAATCCACCCCGCTCAACAGCTCCGTCACCCAAAACGCGTCCCAGTTACCGGAAGACCAGCTTGCTCTATCCGCCGTAGTACACACCTTGCTCGCCAAAATGGATGAGTTAACACGTGTTACCAACCGTCGATTCACCGAGCTCGCAGCCCGTAGCGACCGACCAGACAATCCCGGATCCCCAGCTGCTCATATCCGAGAACCGACTTCGCGAGAGGGAATGCTGCACCTCCAAAGGAACCTATTTGGAGAGTCGCCGTCGGAGTCAGGAGTAACCCGACGATTCGCCCCCACGGTAGATGGCTCCCCGGGCGCCAGAGATGCCGAACTCGAGGCCATGAAAGAAATGATTCGCGCGATGACCTCCAAGGTCCATTAGGCCACCAGCTCGGCCCCAAAATAGACCGCGTCTTAAGAGAAACACAGAATACGCCGTTCACTCGTCGAATCGCATCCATCCCATTCAGACATTTCGGCAAACTCAAGCTCCCACCGTACGCGGGCAGCACGGATCCAACCCAGCATCTAACAGCTTTCACCATCGCCATGGGGCGCGCCCATTTCACCCAAGGAGAACGTGAAGCCGGCTACTGCCAACTTTTCGTGGAAAATCTTACCGGCCCCGCCCTGACATGGTTTTCCAGGCTGGATACGCATTCCATCGATAACTTCGGGGATCTCTCTACCGCCTTCCTCAAACATTACTTCATGTACATCAAGCAGTCCGCATCCAGCGCCGACCTCTGGGCCCTCCACCAAGGAGCGAAGGAGTCGCTCAAATCTTTCATCGAGCGATTCAATGCGACGGCCTCGCAAAGCAATGTGACAGACGAATCCGCACTCCCCGCCCTAAGGAACGGCCTCTGGATCGAATCGGTATTCAAGGACGAGATAACACTCAATAGGCCGCGCTCACTAGAGGATTCCTTGCACCGCGCCGGGCTCTATATCGAGCTCGAGGAGGAAAAAGCAGCGTTCTCGAAAAGACATACCGTCCAAAAAGCTCCGGCCCAGAAGGACAAATCACAGGACGGATATCAGGAACCTTGGCAGCATTACGACGACGAGTATCAAGGCAATAAAGGCAAGCAAACCGCCACGTTCCTCGTCAACGAACCACCAGCCGTATTCCACATGCAAGACCCCGCTTGATTCTCCGATCCCGAGCCAAAAATGCCATGGAACAAATGGACGCGCGAACTCGATCAAAAGGGCCAGCAGTCCGACGAATCAAAAGCCAAAGAGCCACAAGCAGAAGAGCAACAAGACAAGGCAGCCTTCTGCGAATTCCACCAGAGAAGAGGATACCCCACCTCACATTGCCGCAAACTCCAAGAAGCGCTCCTAGACCAATACCAGAAAGGAAAGATCCGTGTACCCGAGCAGTTGCTCCCGCGAGCACGGGATGGCAATCGACAGCAGCAACCTGACAGACGAGGTCGTGAAGACAACCGAGCCAGGACCGACAACTGCGGCCGAAACGATGACCGTCGTCACCGATCTCCCTCTCGAAACCGGGAAGAAGCAAGGTCCCCTCTCCCAGCGCGAACGACGGTCGGAATGATCATGGGAGGACTTCTATCGTGCAACGACTCGGTGCGGTCTATCAAGCTACACGAGAGAAGGACCGCCGCCTCCTTAAAGTGGAACTCCGGTTCTGACAAAAGCGCGCAAGACACAAGCGGAAAAGGGGTTATCTTTACCGAAGCCGATGCTGCCGGGGTCCATCAACCTCACAACGACCCCCTTGTCGTACATATCCGCGTAGCCGACTGCGATGTCAACCGGGTCCTCGTCGACACAGGCAGCACGGTCGACCTTATCTTCAAGGATACCCTGGCCTTCCCAGCATCGAACAATGAAGCGGAGTATGAAGCTCTGATCGCCGGGTTACGCCTAGCAAAACCGATCGGGGTAAGAGAGATCCAGGCTTATTGCGACTCCCAGCTCGTCTCCAACCAATTCAGCGGGGAATATGAAGCCAAGAACGACCGCATGGACTCGTACCTCAGGATAGTCCACGAGCTAGCAGCCGAGTTCTCGGAATTCACCCTCACCAAAATTCCCTGAGGTGAAAACACTTCAGCAGACGCCCTCGCCACGTTAGCCTCCACGTCCGATCCAACCCAAAGGCGCGTGATCCCCGTCGAGAGCATCGACTTCCCCAGCATCGAGCTACCCAAGGGGGTCTCCTTGATCAACATCCCCAACGAAGCCCTCGACGACGACCAGCTTCCTCCCCATCACTTACCACTTCCTCCCCATGAGCCCGAACTACCGGACTTGCGTGACGAGATCCTGCTCTACATCACGGAAGGCACCATCCCGATAGATCGCTGGGCAGCCCGTCGACTGAAAAAGAAATGCGCGAAATACCACACCCACGACGGCAACCTGTTCTGTTGGAACGCAACTGGAACCCTACTCAACTGTCTCCATGGCCAGGAAACCATCGACGTGATGAAGGAGATGCACGAAGGAGCAGGCGGGAGCCATTCTAGCGGCCGCGCTCTTGCCCTGCGAATCCGGAACCAAGGCCACTACTGGCCAACAATGCTCCAGGACTGTGACAAGTTTGCAGCCCGGTGCGAAAAGTGCAAGCGTCACGGCCCGGTTATCCACTCTCCCACCGAACTCCTCACCACAGCGTCGGCACCCTACCCATTCATGCGATGGGTCATGGACATAGTAGGCCCTCTACCCCGATCTCGTCAAAAGCGTTTCCTCCTGGTAATGACTGACTACTTCACAAAGTGGTTCGAGGCCGAGGCCTATGCAAAGATCACGGCGGAGGACGTCCGCAAATTCGTTTGGAAATTCATCATCTGTCGCCACGGCCTACCATACGAGATCGTAACGGACAATGGCGCCCAGTTCACGTCGGTCCTATTCGAAGACTTCTGCGCGAAATGGAAGATCAGGTTAAGCAAGTCCACCCCGAGGTACCCACAAGGCAATGGGCAAGCAGAGGCAACAAATAAAACCCTCCTCGATGGCCTCAAAAAACGCCTGGACGATAAGAAAGGTCTTTGGGCCGACGAGCTAGACGGAGTCCTCTGGTCCCACCGCACAACACCAAGGACGGCTACAAATCGCACACCTTTTAGCCTATCCCACGGCATGGAAGCAATGGCCCCCTCCGAGGTCGGAATTCCTACCCTCCGGCGCGCTATGCTCGCACAGCATACCGACCTGAACGACGCCATACTCTTAGAAGAGCTCGACTTCCTCGAAGAGCAACGTGACCAATCCCTACTCCGCATCCAGAATTACCAGCAGCTAGCCTCCCAGTACTACAACAAAAAGGTCAAGGGCCGGTTTTTCACCCAAGGCGACCTGGTGCTACGAAAGGTCTTCGAAAATACGGCCGAACTAAACGCAGGCAAGCTCGGCGCTAACTGGGAAGGCCCCTACCTCATCTCCAAGATCGTCAAACCTAGGGTATATGAACTGGCCACAATGAATGGCGACGCAATCCCGCGCTCATGGAACTCAATGAACCTAAAACGATAATACTACTAGGCCCCTGGGCTCCTCTCTCCTTTATTATTGTAATCAACCGAACTACGATTGGCTTGATCCCTTCTACTAAAGGGTACGTAGGCAACCCCTGACCAGGGTGCAGCTATAAATCTAATAAAATATCATTTAAAAAAAAAACAAAAAAACAAGCCCCCGGGCTCAGCAAAAATGCTTCAAGTTCTAAAACCGAGCTCACAGCTCGCACTCCTCGGCACAAAAGCTCTAAGTGGTAAAACCGAGCTCACTGCTCGCACTCCTACGGCACACAAGCTCTAAGTGTCTTAAGCCGAGCTCGCCCCTTGCATCAAAAGAAAGACACACAAGCTCTAATAGTCTTAAGCCGAGCTCGCCCCTCGCATCAAAAGAAAGACACACAAGCTCTAAGTGTCTTAAGCCGAGCTCGCCCCTCGCATCAAAAGAAAGACAAAGCTCTAAGTGTCTTAAGCCGAGCTCGACCCTCGCACAAAAAGAAAAACACACAAGCTTTAAGTGTTTCGAACCGAGCTCCGCTCGTATCAAACCCTTACGGAGTAAACTGAGTAAACATTTCGCATAAACAACCATTCATAATGGCACTACGCCAGAGTACATAACGGCACTACGGCCTAAAAAAAAAAAAAAAAAAAGATGTACATCGGCACTTCGGCCAACAACATAAAAAACCTAAACCCCGTCAACACGGGTACTAACCATATCATCCAGGCTCACCATCCTCACATTCGTGCCGTCCTCACCCCGGGGTTGCTGGTTCGTGTCCAACGGATCTTTCGAGATCCCGATTTGAACGGGCAACGCAGCATCCTCAGCTTGAGCAAGCCCCGCAGCGGCCGGGGCTGGAGTCGATGCTCCTAGGGAGGAAGTCGAGGCCGACAGGGGATTGTCGGGCAGGACCTGCTGAGGCTGGACATCCGGGGTGCGATCGGAAGGAACCTCCAAATCTTCCGGGGTCAAATCCGGGTAGACGATCTGATCCAGCTCGGCCTCAAATTTTTCCTCGTCTTCCTTCAGCTTCGCGTACCGGTACGACGGCACCACCAAGTCGTCCTCGCGTTCCATCCTCTCAAGGCATTGCCGCGTACCGACCACCTGGCTAAGCAACAAGTGCGTGGGCAAGGCCAGGTCCCGACCAGCCAAATGGGAACAAACCTTCTCCATCTTAGCAGCCCACTTCTGATTCCGAGCCGCCCATTTCCTTTTGACCCGATCATTCTCCTTGGCAACGGCCACCTTTGCCCGCTCAATGGCACCCTCCAGCCATGCGACCTTAGATCGAAACGCTTCCCGCTCCCCGCAAACCTTCGCGATCTCCCCTTTCGCGACTACAAGCTCATCCTCCAGAGCGGATGATCGCGCCCTCTCCGACTCCAGATCGGTGAGCGCCTGATTCGCCTCCATCGCACGCGCCCGTACCTGCCCCATAGACGATTCCAGAGCAACAGATCGGGCCTTCTCATCCTTCAAAGCCTTCCTAGCCTCGCGGAGAGCGGCCGTCAACTCCGCCTCGCCTACCTCGGTACGCAGCTTCATACGCTCGATCACACGCTCCTGCTCGACGACCCGCCTCTCATACCGTTCACCTAGGGTGGCCAAATTGACAATCGTCTGCAGAAACGAACAAATTCAAAAACAACAACAACAACAACAACAAAAAAAAAAAAAAAAAATTTATAAAATCAAATAAACTCACTCGAACTAAGGAGTGGGATGTACTCTGAAAGGTGTCAGACTCTGCCATCTCCGAAACAGGGAAAAGAAGGGGCCTCCTCCCAAGCGCGGCCGCATAGACCAGATCGGCATAGGCTTCCATGTCATGTACGAAGGCCACGTCACCCCGCTCATAGCTGAAGTCGAAGCTATGATCCACCGGCTCCTCATCACTACCACCCCCATCACCAGGGACCTCGGGCTCATCCTTAGCCTCAGACTCCTGGGGCTCACCACCGACATCAACAGCTTCAGGCACTTCAGCCTGACCATCCTCAACAACCTTGCTGGGCACCCGGTCCTCGACCGCTTCATCCTCTCGACCAATGGCCACGTCGGTCCCATGCCCACCAGACACCTCACCAACAGGATCTTCCGACAGCTCGGTACCATGACCCTCCCCCATATCCTCCCGACCTAACGAAGAGGACTCCACCCCCACAGTCGGTTGACCACTAGGCACACCGGTCTGATCATCCTCCCGACCTAAAGAAGAGGACCCCACCTCGTCAGTCCTCCTCTTCTTGGACACTTTTTTACCCTTACCCTCACCCGTCCTCTTCCCACGAACAGCCGTGGATGCCCCAGCCGATGGTGCCATTTGCCGGTCCGTCTCCTCCACAGACAGAGAAGGATGTGCAATGAAGGAGTCCGAGTAGGACGGGATAGCAAACCTTGAATGACCTATTCACAACAAATCATTTGACCAAAAAAAAAAAGGGCAACGACCTACCAGCCATTGCTACAGACACTCTCTCCGGGGTGAAGGATTTCCAATCTCTCGGAGTCTGCGACCTAAGCACAGCTAGAACACCGGTGTAATCGGGCAACTTGGCACCGACAGTATGCGAACCTTAAAAAAAAAAACAGCTCGGCATCAGTCAAAATAAAAGGAAAACATATAACGCGACCTAATAGCTCCTACCCGGGAAAAAATTCCAATCAAGGGGATGTCTGCCCGTCGGATCAAGACCAATTGCCTTGGTAGCACAGACGAATAAGTAGCTGCGAGACCAGTGGTCGACCTTACTCAGCTTATCTTCAATAAGGTCCACATTGGGCTTGAAGGAGGCATAGTATGTCCCCGGGTAGCCAGGATTACCCTTCTGGAAGGTGAGGTCCTCAAACATGCGGGGAGTCACCACCATATCGCATTCCCACCCAAGAGTCAGCATCACTACCATGCCTTGAATTGTGGATGGACAGATCTGGGAAAAGGCCAACCCCCGCCTCTTGCAATACACAACGAACAAGTCGGGAAGGGGGAGACGCAGCCCGCATTTTGTGAAGAAACTCTCACACAAGCAGACGAAACCTTTTGGAGGGTTCCATTGACGCTCCTCCGGCCCGGGAAGGCAAAGCTCGGCGGATCTAGGGAAGCCACACTTAGACACCAGACTCGCGAGAGTCTCCGGGGTGCTCTAGGTCGGTGAGCCTCCCTGATCATAAGAAGCCGGAGGGGGTTTCGAAACCTTAGGTTTTCAAATCCTTCCAGTTCTTCCACCTCTTCGGCCACCCTGATCGGTGCCGCGACCCTGATCGATGCCGCGACCACCGGAGGAACACCCTCTACCCATTAATCTCCCCTGGCGAGCCACCGAAACCGACGGAGCAGATCTCGAAGTCGACGGAACAGACTGCGCCTCGGCTTCATTACCACGACGCGGAGAAGAGGTACGCTCGGAACCGCCGCTCGGCGAAGAACTTCCCGTCGGCGAATCACCACGGTCAGAAAGAGATGCCGATTCGCCACTGGATTCGGCCCTAATCCCTCGAAGCATCGACGCCATCGCGCAAAACAATATAAGAGCTTCCGATAACCCGACCCGGAATCTCGAAGAACCTTAAAAGACCACAAACAATTTTTTCAGGAAAGAAGGTTACCTTGACGAATCTATGCGCAGAAGAGTAAAGGAAGGAAGAAAGGAAGAAGAAGGTTCAAATATGAGAAGGGGGAGAAGAGGAAGCGACGGTTCAACACGTGAAAAAAGGGCAGGATTTCCAAAAAACCCTAATGATGGCGTCGCTTCGACATCCACGTGCAGAAAGGGGAAACCGCTTCGAAAAACGCGAAACGTCTCACGCTCCAACGCGTGTCCAGTACGCGCGGACATTCCCCGGTCTTGGCGGGAAACCCAACACGTGTAATCGGTTATTCCCGCCTAAACGAGCCTCAACAGTCAACCCCAGAATCTTGGAAACCGATCTGAGATGCGCCGAGCTGACGAAAAATCAATTTCGGTACACTCACCACGTCTCCTGACACCGAACTGGGGGGCAATTGTTGGAGGTGGGCTTAGCACCCCCAGTTTAGCTAAGCCCATCTCAGCAAATAAGGCCCACTCGGTCAGAGCCCAGTTAAAAGTCAACATATTTGGCCAGGGATGGCCCACCGAGCTCGAGCCGACAGCCCGCCGATCTTGCGCAGAGAGCAGGGGATTGACGACACGTGGAGGGTAGTTCGTGAATGGTGCCCTACCTATGTAGCAGTCGACATCAAGCCCATTATTACCTACCCGCCGCAGAAACCGGGGTGCGTACCTCGAGGTACCTTACCCGTAAAAGGCGCTCCCAGCGCCACGTCACCCCGGAAATACAGAAGGCAACTGTACCGCCCATGCTATAAATACCTCTTAGCGGGTACTCATGAAAGGGGTCCCGAACTCTCTTCCACATAGATGACTCTCTCTCATCACTTGTAACTCTTTGATAACTCTCTCTACGAAAAAGGTCACCGACCTGTTCATCATCTTCTCCCGATCTATCTTTTGTCACCCGACCTGTCCCGAACATTAGTTGAACTCGTTCTAATTACGGAAATCTCACCCCCTTTCATATGTTAACACTCAAATCTCCTCAGTGATCCTTTAAGATCAACAATTGGCGCTCCGGGGAGGGGAGTTTAGAGATTTTCTATACGCAAAGAGCGGACTCATCATAAATTAGTTATAAGGTCACTCTAATTCCATAACCACATCCTTGGATTCGCCTTTTATTTGCATTTTAATCCCGTTTAGTATTGCTAGTTTTTGTTTATTGCTTTTAATTTGGATTAGCTTGTTAGATTATACATAAAAACCACTCGTTCTAGCTTGAATTAAGTAGTTCTATGCATTCTTAGTGATTGAAACATCAAACCCATTTGGATTGATCCTTAAGTTCTACAATGATATGAGTAGGCTTGAGTAATTGATACGAAAATATCTACTATCATATCGCCATTGAAAGAGATAGTGATGTTCTTCAGCAAAAGAGATGGTGATGCCGATGGTTTCTTCTTCAGCGAAAGAGATGGTGATGTTCAGAATGTTAGGTGATTCAGACCAATTGATGCTGGTTTCGGCTCAGTGCTGAAAGGCTTTGATTGACGACACCGTGTCGGCGCAATACCGCGGTCCTCCCATTATCATATTTATCCTTCTTCGAGGTACCGGTGGTGCTTCTTCCTCGTTTCTTCGACCTCGCTTCGGAATGTCTCCTTGATTTTGTTCCACTAGGGTACCTTGGTTCGGCTTGTTCTGGTTGTCATCTTCTTGTTCAAAATCTTTGAGGGTCACCGTATTCCCAAGCTCTCCCGCCATGAACTTAACCGCCAGCTTCGCCCCCAGGCTTCGACAGTTCGCTGTGAGATGCCCGTAGCACTGATGATGTTCGCAATAGGCCTTCTCGTCGAAGTTGCTAGAATTCCTCGTCCATGTATTCCACGGTGTCTTGCCTCATCCGGCTCCTACTTGGTAGTTGTGGGCACCTTGGAACTTCGGTCCTTCATGATGTATGAATCTTCCACTTTGGGTGTTTCTCCGAGGGTTCGACGGAATTGGGGCTGAGGCGACGTTTCGGTTTGATGTTAGTTGGTTCGTACCTTTCTTCGAGGATTTTCATCTCTTCTTCGTCGATGATGAAATCTGAGGCCCGATGTAATGCGTTCCAAATGGTATGAGGGGTGTTCAGTGCGATTTCCCTTCGGAAATCTGATTTGTACCACAATGTCTTTTTTAGCACGATGAGCGCGGCTCGGTCACTCACGCCTTCCAATTTCGATACCACCGTTTTGAACCTTCCCATGAAACTCCGTAGTGACTATGTTGGTGCTTGTACCATGGTCCACAGATCGGCGTTAGAGATTTCTAGTTCCATGAACACGGAGTATTGCTTCAGGAACTCGGAGGATAGTTGCTGTAAATTGTCAATCGAGTTTCTCTCCAATCTCGAGAACCAGTCGAGAGCGGCTCCCTTTAGATGTTCCACGAACAGGAGACAAAATCCAGCGTATTTCTCGTTGTCCTTGAGTTTAGATCGTCCCATTGCTATTCGGAAGGCAGTGATATGGGCCTTCAGGTCAGTTGTTCCGTCGTAAAATGGGATTCTGATTTTTCCGGGATCCAATACGATTGCCTCGGTAATCCGAGCTGTGAAGGGTGTCCTCTGAGTTTTTTCTAGCATCCGATCGATTTCAGGTGCCGCGCTGATTGCGTGATGTACCTTTGAACGTATAGTTCGCATCTCGGCATTGTTTCGGGCTAAAGAAGCTTTGATCTCATTCAATTCCATTATCTGGGCTCGGCTCGTCTCCATCGGCTCGCGCTGGTTTTGGTTTGATCTTCTCGTTTCTTCAGCACGTCGCATTTGTTCTACCCATAGTAGATTTTCTTCCTCCTCTATCAGGTCGTTGTCGAGCCGGCTTGAGCTATGGGCGTCTCCCGCTGGCCTTGCCCCTTCCAATGCCGAGGCGAGTTCACCGCTTGTGATACGGCCCGAGGTGTTGTTCCCTCCGCTTCGGACTGCTCCATCGTTGGTTGTTCCAGTCGTTCTGAGGTGTGATTCTACAGGATCGGCGGTTCGTTGCTCCGTTCTTTGATTCGGTTGAAATGGGTTGGGCAAGAGTGGCCGAGTTTGTGGGGGGTGTCGAGAAGTCGAGTGCTGTCGGGTTGAGACCGAGCCTCCTTGGAAGCATTCTTGGGGGGGAGGGGGGGGGGGGGCCCNGAATGCAGATCTCTGGTCCGGCCTTCCGATGCCAATGTCTCGACCCTCTGCGATAGGGTTTTGTTTGTCTTGTCCTGCTCATCCACCTTTTTCAGCAACGAGGTGAGCATGTTCTTCAATTCGGCTAGAGGCACCGAGGTTGTCTCCGTGACTGCAGGAGGAATGCCACTGAGATCGACTCTTTCATCGCCATTGCCGCCGCCTCCAGATCCTCCACCGTTATTCACGTCATCGTCGGTTATCTGTTGAACTCTGGACATCTCCTTAGATCTTGTTTCTGATGTTTTTCATGAGGTAGAAAACTTCGAAGTTCCCCACAGACGGCTCCGAACTGTGGGAGTCGAAACTCACACAATCAACTTTTGTCGAGACTTTAGAGGGAACATAAGTTTCTTGGGGAAAAACACATTAAAAGATCAAAGATGGTTGTGTTTATTGCTGTTGTTTGTAAGCGTACAAGAGTTAAGTTGCTGTGAGCTAATGCTAGGGTTTTGTTTTTAGATAGGTTACAAAATGTGATTATGAACATTATTTCTATGGATCTGTTTCGACGAAAATCACAGAAGAAAAAAGGAATATTTCTCTTCCTTCGTGCGGCAGCCGGTTAAGACTCGACTTAGGGCGAATGCTGATATGGGCATTTAGTTTGGCTCGAAAGTGTTGGTGATGACTTGTATCTCGGCCATGAACATTACTCTCGGCCCATTTGTATTTAGGTGGGCTCGACTATTTTCTTTAGAACGTAGCGACCTGTCTTGGGTTCGGCCTCGGCTCGGTTGGGAGATCATTTCTTACTTCGCCTCGGCTCTGCCCTACTAGACGAGGTGAGATGTCTTGAGGACCATTTAGTTGTCACGCTTCAGCTTGGGTCGGTATCCCTAGTTTTCCGAAGTGTTAATCTCGAGTGGGTGAAAACCGACCCCAACAAGTACGTTTAACATGCCTTCTGTTTATGATCTTATGTCTCTTATTCTCGGCGACGTTATAATNGATCTGCTCGGCATGAAGGATCAGGAAGATTTGTACCGACCCATTCTGGGTCGGCACAAACAAGCGGCACAAACACGGCAGTGCAGACCAACCTATTTGTATCGGCAAAACGAAGTGGATCTTATGTCTCTTATTCTCGGCGATGTTGCTACGTTATAATTTTTTATTAAGTTTACTCGCTTCGTATGATGTTATCATCATATTCGTTTCTGATTTAAGTTTTGGTTTGTGTAAAAGTCTTCTAGCATGTTTCAAGGTTGTTCTGATTGTTTTTGTTGTTACTTATTCTATTGATTTCATGCTGGCACTAATCCGTCTTTGGCTTACTTTGTGTCTTATTTGCAGTGAGATCTTGTGATGGTCCTTCTGCTGCTTCTATAGATCGGGTTGATGCTAATGTTTTCGGTGATGATGGTGGTGATGAACGGGCAGTGAAGGACGTGATCATGTTGGATCTGGTGATCATAAGTGTTTTTCTGAATTCGATAGTGGCGATGATTGTAGTTCGGATATTGGAAGCAGTGCGGGTGATCATGGTGGTGATGAAAACGATGATGATGAAGCGTATGACGATGTAGGTGATGAAACTGATGAAGAAACCGAATGTGATGATGATGAAGATGACGATGATGAAAACTATGACAATGTAGGTGATGAAACTGATGAAGAAACCGATTTTACCACACTTGTGGCATTTTCCTTTAAAATTTTGTTCAGCCGAACCCTTCTTTCTTGAAGTTTGTGGAATTGGTAGGTTTCAGATTTGGCTTAGCCGTAACTTTGCCTTTACCTTTCTCTTTGAACTTGTGTTCAGCCACGTTCACGTCGTAGTCACGACTTTGAAGGCCAGTTGAGGTTCGGTTTCTAGCCTCCATTTGCAAACGTGTGACTAAGTCTTTGAGAGACAAAGCCTTTCGCTTGTGCTTCAAGTAGTTCTTGAAGTCCAACCAGCTCGGAGAAAGCTTCTCAATGAAGCAATTAACTGTGAAGATCTCATAGATGCACATTCCTTCCGCCGCTATCTCGTGGCAAAGGAGTTGAAGAGCTTCAACTTGCTCCATCATTGGTTTGGAGTCCACCATACGGAAGTCAAGAAACTTCGCGGTTGCGAATTTCTGACATCCGGCATCAAGAGATTTGTATTTCTTCTCCAAAGCGAGCCACAAGTCCTTTGAGGATTTGGACTGACTTTACACCAAGTACAATGGGTCGATCAGACGGCCCAGGATCCAGCCTTTGCACAAGAAATCCCCTTGGGTCCATGCATCAACGCTTGCCACAGTGAAAGCGTCAGTGTTCCCAGGTTGAAGGATTGGTTTATCCTCTTTGAGGAACTTGTCCAGCTTCAGTGTGGTCAAAAAGAAATACATCTTGTGTTGCCACGTTTTGAAACCTTGGCCGTCGAATTTCTCTGGCATCGGTCATGTAGTGACCGTGTTTGAATGGACCATTCGATTGGCATTGCCATGTAACCCTTCATTAGTCGCATCAGCAGCTAATGCGGCATCTAGAGCCGGAGGTTCATCAATGTTCAAGCCGAGAAGACCGTCAATGACGTTGTCGTTTTCGTCAGCCATAATTGCAAGTCTGTTCAACACAAGAACAAAACGAGAATTAGAATAATTTCAAGTAATTGAAATTAAACACACGATTTAATATGCTAAACAAGCGTTTTAAACCGTTATATCTCACACGAGAGTATTTTTAAAACGTTTTGCGGAATCGCTAATGAGCGTTCGCAAAAAACCGTTTCGTTTTTCCGATTTACGAGATTATGGAAAATTCTGTTTCCCAACCGTTTCGCAAACTCGCTTCTAAAGCGTTCACGGAAACGTTTCGTTTAACCGTTTCTTTCGAAAAATGTTTCTCGGAATCGCTTAACAAGCGTTCGCAAAAACCGTTTTAGAATCGTTTCGAGGTTTAATTCGCGGAAACACTAAAGAGCGGATCGCAAATCCGTTACCGTTTAATAGGATTCCTTACTATCACCGTAATTGCTTAAAATGTTACAAACCCGATTTGAAATCGTTTTAACAAACTAACAAATTCTCAATCCGATTTTAGCGATAGGCTAGAAGCGGGGGATTTCTTGAACTAAGATTGTAGTACCGTAAAATATCGGATTGAAAACTTGTGATTAAAATCAATGATTATAAACGATACAACAAGAAACGAATTATGAAAGAAACATTCGAGACAGAGTTATTCCAAACAAATATAGAGACACGGAGTCGAGATATGATTTCTTTCCTTAATTCAATAAATCCCCCGTAGTGTGACGGAATTGTAGGATTTTTGAATCCCATGATACAACCGTGGCGAGACCGTTTCACAACCACTTGAAAGCGGAATCTACGAACTATATACTACGATATACTCTCGACGAAAAAAAACTTACGATTTAAGACAAAAAGACGAGGGAGAGAGAGATTGTTCTTGTTGAACAAATTGTTCGGTGTGTATTGAACGAATGAGTTGAAGGCTCTATATATAGAGGAGGAGTGGGTGCCCGTGACATCACGCCGACGCACGCAGTGACGTACCGCGCACCGGTGGTACCGCAAGGTGGCGCGCAAGGTGGCACGCAAAACACGGAATGGTGACGCACGCCGTGACGCACGCACACTGGTGACACCGCAAGGTGGCGGGCAAGGTGGCACGCAAGGTGGCACCGCAAGGTGGCGCGCAAGGTGGCAACGCAAGGTGGCGCGCAAAGAGAGATTTGATGGTGATGGGATTAAATGTTCAGTTTCGAGACAGAAAACGTTAGTCAAAATTTCTCCCAAAAAGAACTTCTTATTGGGCCGCTGGCCCATTCCACAAGCCCACGAGGCTAGGCGGTGGGGCGCGTGAGGCTCCACATCCTCTCTTTAACACACCATGGGTCTTAGCCTTTTGAACAATGACTAGTGTCCCTCCATATATATACATGTGAGTTTTTCTCATTGTTTCCAATGTGGGACAAACCCCACACACCTTCATTTAATTAGCCATCAATTTTGATGGGCTATTTCTTTCACTTCTTCTATTTTAATTAAGCCCATTTGGCTTCATTAAAATTGTTCATCAGAGTGCCGAAGATCAGATTCTTTCTCATGTCTGGGACATGCTTCACGTTTTGAAAGATAACTTCCTTTCCCGAAGTCAGCTTCAACACCACTTTCCCACGACCAGCAATCTTGGAAAATGCGGAGTTCCCCATAAAGAGCTGCTCCTCAGACTTGCTCTTCTGATAGGTGCTAAACATACGCCTATCAGTGTATATGTGGGTTGTGGCACCTGTGTCATACCACCACTTCATCTGGTTGTCATCAACCATGTTGGCCTATGTGACCACATCACACAAGTCAACTTCCGTGAGGTTGGCTTGGGCATTCCCGGTGTTTTTGGGTTTGCTCCTACACACGTCAGCTTTGTGGCCAATTTTACCACACTTGTGGCATTTTCCTTTGAAATTTTGTTCAGCCGAACCTTTCTTTCTTGAAGTTTGTGGAATTGGTAGGTTTCAGATTTGGCTTAGCCGCAACTTTGCCTTTACCTTTCTCTTTGAACTTGTGTTCAGCCACGTTCACGTCGTAGTCACGACTTTGAAGGCCAGTTGAGGTTCGGTTCCTAGCCTCCATTTGCAAACGTGTGACTAAGTCTTTGAGAGACAAAGCCTTTCGCTTGTGCTTCAAGTAGTTCTTGAAGTCCAACCAGCTCGGAGAAAGCTTCTCAATGAAGCAATTAACTGTGAAGATCTCATAGATGCACATTCCTTCCGCCGCTATCTCGTGGCAAAGGAGTTGAAGAGCTTCAACTTGCTCCATCATTGGTTTGGAGTCCACCATACGGAAGTCAAGAAACTTCGCGGTTGCGAATTTCTGACATCCGGCATCAAGAGATTTGTATTTCTTCTCCAAAGCGAGCCACAAGTCCTTTGAGGATTTGGACTGACTTTACACCAAGTACAATGGGTCGATCAGACGGCCCAGGATCCAGCCTTTGCACAAGAAATCCCCTTGGGTCCATGCATCAACGCTTGCCACAGTGAAAGCGTCAGTGTTCCCAGGTTGAAGGATTGGTTTATCCTCTTTGAGGAACTTGTCCAGCTTCAGTGTGGTCAAAAAGAAATACANCGTAAGGTGGCACGCAAGGTGGCACCGCAAGGTGGCGCGCAAGGTGGCAACGCAAGGTGGCGCGCAAAAAGAGATTTGATGGTGACAGGATTAAATGTTCAGTTTCGAGACAAAAAACGGTAGTCGATTTGTCCCAAAAAGAACTTCGTATTGGGCCCCTGGCCCATTTTATAAGCCCACAAGCCCACGAGCCTAGGCGGCGACAGCGCGTGGGGCTTCCCATCCTCTCTTTAACACACCATGGGTCTTAGCCTTTTAAACAATAACTAGTGTCCGTTCATATATATACATGTGTGTTTTTCCCATTATTTTTAATGTAGAACAAAACCACACACCTTCATTTAATTAGCCATCAATTTTGATGGGTTATTTCTTTCACTTCTTCTATTTTAATTAAGCCAATTTGGCTTCATTCAAATTGTTCCAACAGTTATTAGGTAAAGTGGTGATTTCGTCTACCTATCCCACTAGTGTGGTTATAAATCCCTGAGGTCGAAGATTTTAGAGCCATGTAAGTTCAGATAAGGTTTTTTTTTTGTAATAGTTTTGGATTTGGTAGGTAGTGTTTTTACTTGTTTATATGTGAGTTAGTCAAATATATTATAATAGATGTTCTTCCGATCACAGACTTCCGAGGAAGAGGGTTAGGCGGGTCGTTGGTGGAACTACTGTGCGGCGTTGAGAAGGTTTTGAGAGACATTGTTCGACACAACTGTTTTTTTTGGTGTTTTTTGTACTTTGTTTCGATTTAGTCGTTATTTTTGGATTGTTTATTAATATGATTTGCTTTTGGGGGACGTGAGATATGCGTTTTTAGAATATTTACATTTAATTTTTTTAACCTATAAAGGAAGTATTCCTGTTTATCGTTTCATTATATCAAGAATCCTGACATCCCCTCTTTGGTCATGGTAGTATTGGACATGAATTATTTTACGCTGGAGCAGTTGACTATGAAACGATCGTATCGTCATACAGTCGTGCGGTTTATCAGAAAGTGGGTAGCCCCATGTCAGTCTAATAAGAGAGTTTCGACTCGGTTGGAATTTTTGTTGCTCGATAAGAAGGTTGGTTTCTTTTATCGTTTATATATGATTTACGATTCCCATAGTGTTCCAGTGGTGTGTTTATTTTTTTTAATATTTTGTTTTGCTTCTATATAGGATAATACTATTCAGGGTTCGGTTCATCTATCACTCCTTCGGATTTTTGGTGATCATTTGCAAGAAGGGAATATTATTGAAATTTTCAATTTTAATGTGCGTCCTTACGGCAAAGGTTACAGAATATCATATCATAAATTTAGTATGGTTTTAACGGAACAGAGCAGAGTTTCTTCTCTTGGACTTGGGTATTCTGAAATCTCGCGTGAGAAGTTTTATTTTGGAAGCTATGGTTTCTTTTATGATTCGTCCGATTTGTCGATTGATTTATATGGTATATCTATAATCTATGGGTTTTGTTTGATTTTTTATATATGTGTCTATATTGTAAGTATAGTTTCTTGGGTTTTTGTTATTTTCTTTTGTTGTAGACTCAATTGCATACGTCAAGCATTTGAAAAAGGGTGATGTTCGTGCCCCTAATAATTCGGTCCTTCGAAGAGTTGTTTTGACTTTGTTGTTGGAATGGAAAATTTTGTATATTTTCTATTTCGTTGTCGCGCACCTGTCTTTATCATTCTAGTAATAACGATATATTTGCCGTTGGGATTTGCAGTGGAACTGAGATACAGTCGATGATATGGGGTGAGCAAGTCGAAGAGTTTGAGGAAAAGTTTCGTGTTGTCAAGAACGATAATATAGTTATGGTAATGACAAGTGTCTTGGTTAATAATTCTGCTGGTCGTATTTTGTTGTTTGCTTCTCCTGCGACGAAGTTCTATTTGAATCGTGGATTTGAGTATGTCGTGACGTTTAGAAATATGTATTTAGTATTAGCTGTTTAAAACTCAGTTTTTTATTTAGCATGGTTTACTTATTGTTTCGATTTGATTGTTTTGTAATAGGTTGGAATACTTTAAAAACTGCATGGTGCAATTAGATAGCAGGGTTGAGAATTGCGGAGATGCAGATTCAGGGTTTTATGGATCCACCAAGCAAACGTCCAAAAAAGGATTTGGATTGGTTTCTGATCGTGGTTGTTCTAATAAGAAAACGAGGTTTAGTATTGGTGCGACGTGAACACGGTTTTATTGTTTATTTCTTTAATTTATTGTTAGGGTTTTTTTGTTTTTCGTTTCGTTTTTTTTTTTTTTTTTTTGGTTATGGTTATTGGACATCAATTCGTATGTATTTTACACCTTTGCGAGTTCTTGGGGATGTTTTGATCTTTTTATCGGCATTTCTATTATTTCAAAAGTGTTTGTGTTCGTTTACGAAAATATGAGACTATTAACCAATTGATTTTCACCGTACGACTGAAATAGTAACTACTAATTTATGAGTTTAAAATCATAATTCACAATCATTGTCGTGTTTTAAGTGATGTATTCTTAAGTGACAAATATACATCCTTTGTACAACTCTATATTTGTAATGTCGTTGATGTTATGACTTACGTGATGAAACTTACTGGGCAATAGATAAATAGACATGCGTTAGTATTTGCTTACAAAATTAGTATTTGCGTTTTCTGGCATACGTTATTGTCGTCTATTTAATCATTTTCGTTAATCTAACTATGGAATATACGATTCAACGATATAGGCTCTATATTGTGTTCGTATCCTTGATTTTTATTTTTTATGAGTTTAATGTTTCTTGTGTTTATCTAATTCGATTTTATGTAAAATTTCTTGATAATCGTGATATATTACTCTGTTAATAATGACATTTTCTGTTTTTGTGGAATGTGCTTTGTATGTATCTAGCTCGAATGTTACATTATTTTTGTTATTATATTATTAATTAATTGTGATAATATTATCGCATGTAGAGAATATATCTGTGCTTGTGTTTATCTTTGTGGAAATTTAACATTATCTTATGAATTGTTATTTTAGTTAAGTTAATTCTTCGTGATATCGAATCTAGGAATCATAGATGTGATTAAGTCTAATATTTGTTTCTATTTATTTAGGTTAACCAGATTAAATTTTAATGTATATATATGCGTGTTAGCATGTATTGTATCATATCTTTTAGCTTTTTGTGCTAGCGCATTCTCTCTCTTTAGACTAAAAAATATATCATGTCGTATCTTGCAAGAGGACTGGCGGTTTCTTTTCTCATTCGTGATATCAATCCGTTGAAGGAGAGATACAAGATTAAAAAGTTCAAGTTCTCAAGATGTGGAAAACTTTGAAGAGTAATAAAGTTGTTGGTCTTGAGGCTGTGATGGTCGACGAACTGGTAAATATGATTATATCTTTTTGTAATTAAGGTTTTTAGTTTCGTTTGTGGTCTTTTTGTAATTAAGGTTAAATATTTGTTGTTTGAAATTTTTATAGGGTACCATAATTCATGCTTCCATTGATGAGAGCTTGGTTAAGTTGTTTGATTCTAAGATTACCGAATGTGCTACCTTCGTTCTCGGCAATTTCAACTTCAAAGATTATACTACCGATTACAAGACCAATCCATTGCCATTTAAGATTGGCTTTTATCGCACAACGACTAATGTTCCTTGTGATGATTTTCCTAGGGATTTGCCCAATAATTATATCATAAACTTTTCTGATATATTGGCTGGGTCTTGTGGAAGTTCCGTATTGATAGGTATGCTGCTGTTTTGTTCTTTTAATTTTTGAATACTTTTTGATAAATCATCTTCTTAATTTTGGAATGTTTCTTTTTTAGATGTCATTGGTCAGATCTAGTGTTGGTACTCTTGAGGAGTGTTACTCTTGAGGAGGTTTGGGCTAAACGAAAATCTACAAAAAACTCGATGTGACGTGAGTTTTTGTTATTATTCTTTTTTAGTTTTATCATTCTTATGTAGTTTTTTTTAGTTTTTTGGTTGTGTGATGTCAAGGGTGTGCGTTTGGGATGCACTTTTTGGGGAGACTTTGGCAAGCAAGTGTGTGATTATGTTGAGATGAACAGCACGGCTAAGATTGTGTGTTGTTAGATTTGCGTATGTCAATGAATGGAGAAGTATGATATTATCGCGTTTTTAGTATACTATTGGTTGCGTTTATGTGATATTCTGTTATTGATGATTTTTCTAATGTTTTGTAGATATTTACACTGTTTTCAATGCGTTTAATACAACACATATTTTGTTTGATCCGCCTTCTCAGCAAGTTGAAGCTTTCCGTTCCATGTATGTTTGTTTCCAGTTTTATCCTTTTTCCAGTACTAAAAATTATGGGTATAGCCACTGATTAGCTGCATATGAAAAGCCATGAAAAAGCCACGAAAAAGAGCTTCCGTAGCTATAGCTTCGTAGCTAATTTTTTCGTAGCTAATCGGTGGTTTTTTGTGGCTTTCCGTGGCTTTTCCGTGGCTTTTATGTGGCTTTTTTCATGGCTTTTCAAAAAGCCACGATTTTCCGTGGCTAATCCGTGGCTATATGCATAATTTTTAGTAGTGTTCATGTGTGTTTATGTCCGTGTTTTTTTATTTTACCTTTTTGGTTATTCTTTTATACGTAACTATAATTTTTTTTCTTATGTGAAGTTTGCCCAAGGATAACCTCACCATTGCTCGGTCTGAATCCATGTCGACGTCGTCATTGTCCACGGTTTCTTGGAACGATGAGGTTTTTTTAACAACCCGAAAAGGTCTATAAGAGCGATCATTGAGTCGCGTGAGGTATTTCGTTTTCGGGTGTTGACGATGCTTTGTGTTTTGGTATTTTTGTTTTTGGTGTTGCTGATGACATTTTTGTTGTTGTAGGTTATGAAGTGTGTGACGGCCGGTACTGTGACTGAGATAGAGTGCAATTACGGTTGGTATTGTATTGGGTGTAACACTTGCAATAAGACAGTGCATCCGTGTGATGATGATGTTGATGATGGTGGTGCTCCCCTCTTTGATTGTTCGGAATGTGGCGAGCATACTTCTGATGTTGCTGCAAAGTGAGTTGTGTTGTCTTTGTTGCTCCGTTGTTTGTTATATTTTGTTGGTCTGTATTTTTATGCAAGCTTGTATAATGTAGGTACAAGGTTGTGTTTTATGTGACTGACGAATCTGGTGGAGAATCTTTTTTGATGTTTGATAAAATTGCACAATCTTTTCTTCGACACACTGCTGATGAGTTGGCTGAGGAAGTTGCATCTCTAAAATCTTTTAGTACTATGTGCGGTTTGTGTAGATATACGAAATAGTTTTGTTGTATTGATTATTGTTGTTTATTATAGGGGGGTGTGAGGGTTCTTCCTACGGTTCTCGCCGGACTTATTGGCAAGACCCTACTGTTTAAAGTTGGGATTACGGATGATAATATTTGGAGTTGACGTGTGGCCTTCAGAGTTGATCTTGTGGTTGATGATCGGGCTATGTTGGATAGGTTTCTCGCCCGTCAGTCCTCGCAGATGATTGTATGATTTTTTTCTTTTTGGGTTTCATGATTGCTTTTGTGTTGTGTCTGATTTTTTTATTGGCATTGGTTTAATTGGCGCTGTTGTTTTTGTCTTCAGTCAAATAATGATATGGATTACGCTGAATCTGCGTCTTTATCGTCATCTTCGTCGGGTAGTAAAAGAACTTTGTCGAGTCAAGAATCTGTCAATGCGGAGGATGAGGGGAACAACAAGAAGTCGAAGAAATAGCCGATTGGATTTTAGTGTTTTGGTTGGTTTTTTATTTTTATTTTTAGTATTTTTGGATTTTTTTTTCTTATAAACACTTTCGGAATATTTTGGTTCAAGGTTGTTGTCTTTGATACGCTATGTTAAATTGAAACTCCATATTCTTTTAATTATATATATATATATATATATATTTTGGTGCGTTTTTTTATTTTGTTCCTCTCTCCATAGAATTTATTTAGCATCGTAATATTGTTTTGTTTATTGATAATAAATGACGACGTTTATATGGACTCGATGTATTCGTTTGGGATTGGGTGTTAAATGGTGGGATATTATTATTGGAAATACTATTTTATTATTTTAATTTTCTTAAATTATTCGGTTTCTTTGTTTATGGCCGCCCAGAGCGCGTGCCACCCACCTAGTAATCCTTTAAAGACGAGAAAGTTAAAAAAGAAAAGTAGCATTAATCGCCATTAATCTCTTTCGACTCAAAACAAAAAAAACGAAACCTAAATTACAAACCCAAATCCGCTTCATATGGCCGAACGTGTGTCTCTCACACTCAACACCAACACCATGTCTTCTCTTCGCACTCAAATCTCTGCTACGCGTCTCCTCTGCTCTTACTCCAGATCTAGACTCTCTCTTTCGGCTTCGTCTTCACCTTCGTCTCTCTCATTCACCAGATCTCTCGTCTCTTCTCCGCTTCTCTCTCAGGTACTCCCTCCTTCTCTCTCTCTCTGCCGCTAATCTTCATTTCTCTTTTTGTTGATTTTGGTTATTTTTTCGGAGTTTTCAGAAGAGACATCAAGTTACGTTGGTGAATCGGAGCTTTAGCTCGTCTTCCGCAACTACTAAATGTACATCAGCTACGGATCCTGAACAGTTGAAGAATGCTAGAGAAGATATCAAAGAGCTTCTCAACACCAAGTTCTGCCATCCAATTTTGGTTCGTTTTTCTGTTCTATTGACCTCAAGCTATCGCTAATTTGTTCTCTCTGTTTCCTAGTTTCACAATCCTTTATTATTAGCTGAAGCGTTTTTGGCACAAAGCTGATTAATATTGTCTATTGACTCGAGATTATTTGTTAATTCTGTTCTCTGATTCCTACTTCACAATCCTTTATACAACATAAGGAGTTATCGTGTTGAAGGTGCTTAAGGTGTTCTTTTCTGAATGCTCGCTATAGGAATCTAGTTTTCTCTTTTACGGAATGCTTGCGAAAGGAATCTAGTTTTCTCCTTCATTAGCACGGAATGCTCGCTATAGGAATCTAGTTTTCTCTTTTACGGAATGCTCGCGATAGGACATCTAGTTCTCTCTTTTACTAGCAGTTCTGTTTTTTATTGGCTAGATGATGCAAACAATGTATTCATGTAATCAATAATCGAAGTGCGTTTTTGAAAAAAGAAATACATAAAACACTAAAGCTGAAACGTTGTGGCACAAATCTGAAGAATGTTTGTCTAGATAGATATTTACAATGAGAAGTATTTTCAGGAATTGCTATGTTTTATCGTTCTTTTTCTTTAATAGGTTGCCACTTTCTACTGCATATTATGTTTTATCACAGGTTCGCTTAGGGTGGCATGATGCTGGCACGTACAACAAGAACATCAAGGAGTGGCCTCAGAGAGGTGGAGCTAATGGAAGTCTGAGATACGAGATTGAGCTTAAGCATGCTGCTAATGCTGGTATCACATATATACCATATGAGTGGCTTCTTCTTACTCCTTTGTTTCCCTGTTTAACCATTTGCTTGTTGTTGCTTTCAGGTCTTGTAAATGCTTTAAACCTGATTCAGCACATCAAAGACATGTACTCTGGGATCTCGTATGCTGACCTATTCCAATTGGCCAGTGCTACCGCTATAGAGGTCAGTAATTCTAAACCTACTTTTACTGGTCGTGAAAACGTTTTACATAACTTTCGGAAAATTCAGGAAGCTGGAGGACCAAAATTACCTATGAAATATGGAAGAGTTGATACCTCCGGTCCTCATGACTGTCCTGAAGAAGGAAGGCTCCCAGGTAAGCGTCTCATTTATGGGTTTGCCTCTGCTTTGTATCTCTAATTGATGTAGATATTCTTTTTTGTACATCATTTATATCAAAATTTTACTGATTACAGATATCATATGTTCTCTTATATTTTTTATATAGACGCTGGTCCTCCTTCACCCGCTAATCATCTCAGAGAAGTTTTTTACAGAATGGGATTAGATGACAAGGTGATTGCAGTTAAATTTTCATAACTATGTAAGATCAATGAGTAAAAATCAATCTCAAAAGATTTTGTAACTGCAGGACATAGTTGCACTATCTGGTGCCCACACCTTAGGAAGATCTAGGCCAGAACGTAGTGGTTGGGGGAAGCCAGAGACGAAGTACACGGTAGTACTTTCTGTCTAGTTCTATAACGTTTTGTTGATCGAAGTTGTCTTATTTGGGACTGCAAAAAGTAAATGGAATAATAATAGAACATTTCGATTTCTTGCATTATAGAAAGAGGGACCGGGCGCACCAGGAGGACAGTCATGGACACCAGAGTGGCTAAAGTTTGACAACTCTTACTTCAAAGTTGCGTTTCAAAACATAACTCTTTCTTCACACTTTGAAATGACAGTCTTCCCTTTTCTCTCTCGATCTCTATTAATTTAATTATTATAACAGGAAATCAAGGAAAAGAGGGATGAAGATCTCCTTGTCCTACCCACTGATGCTGCCATCTTTGAAGATCCTTCTTTCAAGGTAAAAAACACTAAAGCTGAAACATATAAAAACGAAGAAACTTGCTGAGTCTTTGCCTTAAAAACTGAAACTATGATGTAATTGCAGGTCTACGCTGAGAAGTATGCTGCAGATCAGGATGCATTCTTCAAGGATTACGCTGAAAGCCATGCAAAGCTCAGCAACCTTGGAGCAAAGTTTAACCCTCCTGAGGTTGGCAGTCCTTATATTTTTGTCATGTGTATAGCATCAAAGCCATGATCATTTTCCCGTGTCATGTGAAAACAGGAAGTTGATAATCGTGTTCGGTTTAAAAAATTGCATCAAAATTACGATGAATTTAGAACGATGTTATCTAAATAGATAGATATCATCTTTTTGGCTCTTAGGAGTCTCCATTGATGAATGAATTTGCAGTGGTTTAAGTACTGATAAATCTTAATCTTTTGTGTAGGGTATCACTATCTAAAGGGAGCCTGATTTACTCGTCCAGTGTAAGATTTCTTCTTCTTAATATTTATTGTGCTGCCATCAATCGAAATCCGAAATGTTCACAGAAATTCTGGTTTTACCTTGTTAATGCAGAACTTGTGATTTTAGAAAAATGTAGTACAATAATGTCTCAAAAGAGAAGGAACTAGGAGTGATGTTGCAAACCAACATGTGAGAAAGTTTTCGGAGAACTTTTCTTCTGAGTTTTGCAGATATCTTTTGGACAAATGTTTCTGCCTGTTCAAAGGATTTACGATGCAATTTGGTTGATTTTGTTTAGCCTCAACTATTGATCATTTGTGTCATGGTTGAATTGTCATAATGGTTTTGGGCTTTTTTGATGTTTCTCTTGTAATAAATCATGGAAGCGATAAATCAAGACCCATACAAATTAATCAAGAACTAATTGATGTTATAGTCATTAAACACTAATCGCCATTCGGATGCTGCTGGTTGAATTTTCATTAAATATGGTTCATAGAACCCACACATAGTTGAACAAAACAAAGCCGGCGACGAGTGATTTTGAAAACAAAGGTGTGAAAAAGTTGTTGGGGAACTTTTTGTCTGAGTTTTGCATGTATCTTTTGGACAATGTTTCTGCCTGTTCAAAGATTTATTTTGTTTTGCCTCAACTATTGTTTGTCATTGGTTGAATCGTCATAATGGTTTTGGGCAATTTGATTCTCCTCTTCCAATAAGTTGCGTAAGCGATAAACCAAGATCTCTACAAATTAATGAGGAAATAATTGATGTTATATATTCATTGAACATTAATCGGAGAGAAAATTACCTCCTAGGACACACTTTTAAACTACAATTACAGAAATAGACATATTTGAGTTAATGCACATTTTGGCATACTTTTTAGCGTGTGTATTGATCTTTATGCCTCTCTGCTAAGAGATAATTACTATTCTCTCATTTTCTCACTATTTTTTTATTATTTTTTATCTCACACACCCAACATATTTTGTTTTCCATATATTATTCTCATAAAAAAAATAATCTAACAATTATTTTTGCACTATCAATTATATATATTTTTCTCTATACTTTGATGCCCATTTAACAATTTTTTATTTACATGTGGTTCGAACAGATAGATAGAACGCATGCATATCCATATAGTTACGTACACGTGCACCATATTCGCGTGGATACACATGCATATCTATATAGTTGCGTACACGTGTACCATATGCATGTGGATACACATGCGTATCCATTTATCTGCGTACACGTGTTCTATATGCATGTGAATACGGATGTGTTCTATCCATGTGCATGTGGAACATGTGTACGCAACTATATGTATATGCATGCGTTCTATCTATGTGTTCGAACCACATGAAAGTAAAAGATTGTGAAATGGGTATCAAAATATAGATAAAAAAGAAATATAATTGATAGTGCAAAAATAATTGTTAGATTATTTTTTTTATGAGAACAATATAAGAAAAACAAAATATGTGGGGAACAATTATTTTTTGATGAGAAGAATATAAGGAAAACAAAATATGTGGAATGTGTGGAGAGAATAATAATAAAAACTAATTACTTTTGAGAATAATGAGGAAAAGGTGTTTAAGTAATTTTACAACCAATAAAGTAACAAAAGTGTGCCATAAGTCAAAAAGAATCACTTTTGTAAACCAAACTCACTTATATGTCGTAGAGTGTAAATCACTCTTAATAGAAACTAGTTGACTATCACTTAGATTGTTGATGTAAAAACTAGTGATTTAGATTGATTTACGATATTGAAATTATTTTTAAAAAAAATTAGAATATTCTTATAATTTTTATAATTATTCACCATATTATACTTTATTTTGAGTAATATTGATAAGGGCAATTCTCTTAAATGGCACAAAAAAACTTAAACTTCACAAATATATCACCCATATTTGGAAGGTGACTAAAAGAGGATTCATTAAACCCAATTACAAACATATTTCGTTATCATCGCTAAAAATCAAAAACCTCTGAAAAAAACGTCGCCACCATCGTCGGAATTTTTGGTGGGGTTTGACAGAATTGTCGTCGGAGTTACCGAATCTTCAAACAATTCTCTGGAAGTCGAGGTAATTTATTTCCTTTCTTTGTCTCCTTCAAACAATTCTCCAACCCATTTGAAACCTATATCAAAATCTCAAAATTTTAAGGAATTCAAAACATTCATCCTTGTCTATGGCTTTGACTGAGAGATTTGGAAAGATCGTTTTTGTCTGATATTTGAGATTTTGTTTGTAGAATGAGTATTTTTAAGTTTTAAGTTTTGGGTATGGTACAGACTCCGAGTGTTAGTGAGAAATGTAACTGTGTTCATGTTTTTGGGATAATTTAGTTTTCATTGATCAAATGTTGGCTAATCAAAGTTTTGGGTCATGTATAGTGTATGAATTCAGTAAGAAATATAACAAAGGCTCGTATGTTTGGGATGATTTTTACTGTTAGTTCGGTAATAAGGCGGATACAAGCTCGGTTAGCTACATGCCCTCAATGTTTGTTTTTGAAATCTGATTCACTATAGGGATCATGGTCAAAGGCTTTAGCTTGCTTCTACAATTTTGTTTTTCATTTCAAGACAGTTATAGTTGATAGAAAAAATCTGGAACCTGATAGTGTCTGACCATTTCCGATAGTAAATTTAGCACATGTTGTTTCTCGAATGTGGCCTTGTAAATTTGGTTTTACGGTTGTTTAAGTTCATCCTCTTACTGTTGATGTTATTATCTTCTCCTATTATGATGATGTTATTATTTTTCTTCTGTTTTTGTTTCTTTAGCAAAAAGTTGGGCTATACTGGTTATTGATTTGGCTGATGTTGTTTGAGGGATAAGTGTTGCATGAAGCCGGGTTTTAATACGGATATGCAGGGAGACGTGTTAGCATTCATTTCGTTCCCTCCATAATCCAAGCTTCCGTTACAAGAAAAAACAAAAAAGGTTCCCCAGGAGCATTGATTTTGCTGGAGGATTTGGAGGTATATCGTTCTTAAATTTATGATTCTAAATTCACTATTGTTGTGATCATCTTCTTCTGATTCGAGGTTTTCTAGCTTTTCAATTCGCATAGCTCGAACCTTGAATTCGTACCATAGAACTTGTTTCTTTTTTTCTTATCAAGTCCGTAACTTTGAGGGAAAAGCTCGTTGTTGCTAGAATTTTGCCTGACAAGACTCCAAAGATAGATGTTTAAGTTGCAAAAGCTTGTTGTTTTGTTAGTTTCTGGATAGTTTTGCTCATGGATTTAGGAAAGCTTATAACTGTTTTAGGAAGACTATTCTAAAACCGTCAATTTGAGTTCTAAAGCTTTAAGATTCCCATTACTAGTGAATACTAAAAGTAACAGTTGTGAAAAATGTCTAATTGTTTGTTTCAAACGCTAATCTACATCAATTAGATTCTTGGTTCATTGATTTGTGCAATTTTAGTAACATTTCTTGGTGATTTAGGAAGACTTATTACTGTTTTATGAAGACTATTCTAAAACCGTCAATTTGGGTTCTTATGCGTGTCGCTGCAAACAAAACAGCTACTGACGAGGACATAGTTCCTTATGAGGTTGAGAAATTAGAAGGGAAAAATATCCCTGAGACCAAGTATTCCGAGAACTGTGCTTTTTTGTGTTGAAGATGATGGAGTGCCATTTAATGGGAGTTAAAGACATGTCAAAACTTACTGATGGGAATGCACATGACCTTAGAAGCAAGCTGGGATGTGAGTTGTTTGAAGAGTTTGCTGTTGAGTCTACCTGAAAATGGAGAATGATTCCTAAAACTTGTTATGGAAGTTGTCTTTTTCTTATATGTTTGTTCTCTTGACTTTATGGTGTTGCAGTTACATTATGTTATGTATCTGATTAAGACTTTATAAATTATGTATCTGATTAAAAATGTACATCGATTAGATTCTTGGTTCATTGATTTGTGCAATTTTAGTAACATTTCTTGGTGGTTTAGGAAGGTTTATTACTGTTTTAGGAAGACTATTCTAAAACCGTCAATTTGAGTTCTAAAGCTTTAAGAATCACATTACTAGTGAATACTAAAAGTAGCAGTTGTGAAAAATGTCTACTTGTTTGTTTCAAACGCTAATCTACATCGATAGATTCTTGGTTCATTGATTTGTGCAATTTTAGTAACATTTATTGGTGATTTAGGAAGGCTTATTACTGTTTTAGGAAGACTATTCTAAAACCGTCAATTTGAGTTCTAAAGCTTTAAGAATCACATTACTAGTGAATATTATAAGTAGCAGTTGTGAAAAATGTATAATTGTTTGTTTTAAACGCTAATCTACATCGATTAGATTCTTGGTTCATTGATTTGTGCAATTTTAGTAACATTTCTTGGTGATTTAGGAAGGCTTATTACTGGTTTAGGAAGACTATTCTAAAACCATCAACGAATTGGAGCTCACAGTCTTCGTCGTGATGAAATCCATCGTCTCTTATCACTTGCCAGTAACAGAGTCGTGAGTGGCAATTTCATGAGGGTTTCTCCGATTCTTCCGATGAAACTTCTTGACAAAATGTGTTAGTCCCTACTCATGAGTCATGACTGTGACTTTCTTTCAAAAGTTTTTCCCGTACACAACTCTTAAAAGGTCAAAAGTATGTTGTTGGATTGATGGTATTGAGTTGACAAACTCTAATAAATTAAGACATGTGACAATAACCAATCATTTAAAATGAACTACTCATTATCAGTAAATTATGTTTGGATACATTTTGTTTCGTCACAAAAAACAAAAACAAAAAAAATCACTTCCAAATTGGTTTCTACGTACATTCCTCAGGTTAACAACTTAGGATAACCTTTGATCTAACTAAGAAAAATACATCAAATTTGATTACCTTCTTCTTGATCCAGACCAATATAACTCGGCTTATCTCACCAACGGGTTTCAAAACGCAGAACCAGAGCTCTTGGTTTTGCCAAGCATCATGTCTTTGGCTTCGTTGATCGTAGACGCAAGGTAATGGCTTCCTCCTGCGTCTGGATGATTAGCCACCATCACTCTTTGGTGAGCTTCCTTCACCTTCTCTGCAGCTACACTCTCCCTTTTCAAACACCATAAGTGGCAGACTTGTCAAGCCACAAATAATTAAAAACGACCACAAAACCATATGCAAACATAACATGAAACCTTGTGTAAGAACATATCTATGCATAAAACGAGTTGACTTCGGATAGAATTAGCTGCAATTGCTACATTCAAAACCTCCAAAAGCAAACTTCTTAAGAATTAGTGTGCCATAGATACTGCCAATTGATGATCATTTACCAATCGAGACCCTAAAGAAAACGTTTTCGTTCCCATTCTATGAGAAATGAAGAAGCAGAAATGGATATTCATTAGGAATACCCAAAGACTAAGCTATCTAAAAACAAGAGTCCTTAGAGCACTCGAGCGTAATACCATACTGCATATATCAATCTCAAAGTCTTCAAAAACTATCTCAAGTAAATTGTTGTGTTTGAGATCCTCATCAAACTCAAACATTGATGATCCTTGGTTTGTATCCAGTACAAAATTCCATTGGAGCTTTTCATTTTTTTTCCACTCTCCACAAACACAAAAGATCTCTACCATATTTCACAAAACACAATAGAACCTATCAAAAGAAAGACAAGAAAAAACTTCAATAAACAACGAATTTCAATTCGTGGCTGCATAATCAAATCATACTCAGATATTATTGTATCAAACACTTTGCAGGCATCAAAATCATCTACTCAAATATCACCAACGATCGATCGAATTTATGAATCCCCAAAGAGAACGAAGAGAAGAGAAAAGATGAAATTAAATTACCCAACAACGAAAGGATCAAAGGTTCCGTCGACGGGGAAATCTATAACTCCGCCGAGCGACTGTAGCAATATGCCGTGTCTCGATAGGGTGCTTGATCCTGGATTTGTCGATAGGGTGCTTGATCCTGGATTTGTAATTCTGGGCAACAATTAGAATTTGTTGATCCTGGATGTGAAATTGTCGATCATGAATGAGGTAAAATATCAATGATGGCCGGTGGCGATAAACAATTCCTTAAAAAGAATCGCCTAATTTTTCTTTGTTATTTTAATATTTTAATCTTTAATGAATGCTAATTTAGGTAGATTCCCAAATAGGGTGCTATATTTGTCAAGTTTTAGTTTTTAGTGCCATTTTGATCAATTTCTCTATTGATAATATTGGTATAATAACAAGGTTTTTTCGAAGTTATTATAGTAACTCACCCTATTAAAAAAAAAAAATTAAACTTGCTTCAATTCGGATCGGACTAGCAAATATACGCAATATAACACGAAAAGTAGATTTCATAATAAAGCATGCAGCTTGGGTTGGATACGGAAACCCAATGACATCCGGATACATAGAAACCAAACAAACATTACAATAAAGAAACATTAAAACCGTTTTAAGGGTTTTCTTTTATTTTTGTTGGACGAAACACATAAAAATTAGAGGGAAAAAGATGCAAGTAGCGATAGATACTCTTATTGACCAGCCAACTTGACTAAGCAGAGACCAATGTGGGAGCTGAAGTAGGCAATCCGAAGCAGAGACAAAAGTTGTCGGCGGCTTATTATCCACTGGTTCACCATATTGATCAATAATAGCTACGGCATACCTAATGCGATTCTTCACAGGTCCAAAAGAAAGAAAAAAATGACAGTCAAAGAGAGGCAAAACAAAGTAGAGGTGAAACGGAAACTGCTGGTTTAGGTGTAGGTTTGTTATGATTGGGTCCGATTTGGTCCATTTGGGTTTAGCAATCTAAAACTGGATGGAGACTGTAACTAATCACACACTGGTGTTAATCAAACTAACATGTCCTAGGGTAAATATCATACTGGTTTTTTGTTTTGTTTTTTTTCCTATGCATAGAGTATAAGAATAATTACCGTCATGGAAGCTATAGAAACTGGGGGAATTGTTAACTCAAAGTTGGCGTCGGGTTTAATAGGGTATGGCCTCACCACGTGAGATGTGGGAACCGTCATTAGACGCAACCTCTTATTGAACATTACGAGGACGACCGTTACATCTCCCGGTCGGTTGAGTACTGCTCCGCCTGTAAACACAAACGATTTTCTTAAAAGAATATTGGAAATTAAAAAAAAAAAGAGAAAAGAAAAAGAATAAAAATTAAAAGAGTTACGTTGAAACTTGGGATGATCAGAAAAAATATTACGTACTTTCACTACTTGCGGTGCCGTATATATTCAATATTATCTTCAATGAACAAATCTCCTAAAAGTGATGTTACCGCTTTCGTATCCACTTTCTACAACAGTCAAAGAGATTAATTGCCTAAGGTATGACTTATGACTTATGACTTATGAGTCACGGTAGGTCAAAAACTTGGATATACAAATCTTTTTTAGGAGATTTGTTATGTCAAATAATCGGAGATGGTGTTTAAAATATCTGATTAAAAACAAAAACCACTTGAACAAGTAACAAGACGAAGAATCGATATATATCATGAGTCATATGACTAGCCTTATTCGTCGAAATTATGGGCTTCATCTCACCTACTTCGTTTCTATCCTGGTTACTATATGAATGTTTTAATTAAATGGACCGATTTTGTTTAGGATTCGTGATTAGTATGAGCTCCAGTCCAAAATTTATCCGTTTGTCAACAAAAAAAACTGATATAGGACGAACAAATAGATACTTACTGTTGCAATATTCGAAATCGAGCTCGACAGAGCACAATGCAGGTAAAAATAAGAGTGATGCGAGGAGAAGAAGACGAGGCTGGACGTGAGAAATCGTCTGGATTAGCTCGTTGATCTTTGAAGAGGAAAACTATTTAATTTCGGCACAAAACACACTCTCTTAAAACACTAATTTCTCTCTCTCTTAAAAGGGCGAAAAAGTGAGTTCCTTCTCCAAAATCCTCCCGCTTCAATCACGGCGTCGGAAGCCCCTTCCCTCCTCTAATTCAGGCCCTCCCCTCCTCATGGGGAAGAAAAAGCCACCCAAAAAAACCTCCCCTTCGCGCAAGTCTTCTTCCCCAGTTTCAAATGGCAAATCCTTGCCGGCGACTTCCAACTCCTCCGTCGATTGTCAGTCGGTATCTTCCCAGACTTTGGCAGAATCGACCCAGAACTTGAGTGCCCAAGACTCTGCTAACCACCTCGACTTGGCCATAAACCCTAAGGCAGATTTGCAAACTAATTCTCCTCAGTCAAAACCCGATCTACCTTCTAATCCCGCGAAAGTCGATGTATCGACTAACCATGCACCATCTTCGGAAAAGAATGGACCAGGATCTGTAACCTCAGCGCCTGTTATTCCTGAAGACTATGCGAAAGCCACAGAAGTGGCGGACCCAATACATGAATCAAATGGAGCTCAGCCAAACCCTGATGCCTCCCAACAATCTGCGAAAATTGACTCTGCGATTAACCCAAAAGGATAAAAAAAAACAAAAATTCTTCTCCCACTGATTCGTGGTGCGACATGGTTAAAGGTCAAATGAATGCATTGAAGAAGAAAGGAGTTTCCTTCACTCTTCCATCTGGTGAGGCGTGCGTGAAAATCCCAAATTCAATAATCAAAAACAACAGAAGGCCATGGGATTGCTTTGTCTTGGGACAATTTTATTCAGACCCGTCGGCTCAAAGTACAATTCACAACATAGTAAATAGTATTTGGAGTCGACATCATCGAGAAATCTCTGTTTCAAAGATGGAGGAGATGTCTTTCATGTTCACAATTCCAAATGTGTCTACCAGAAACCAGGTCTTGAGTCAGCGATTATGGCAGATAGAGAACAAACAATGTTTGTCGCAAAATGGGAACCACGGGTGATTCCGGTCAAACCAGAGTTGACATATGCTGCTATCTGGCTCGAACTGCGAAATGTGCCCCTTCAATTCTTCAATGATGAAGTTTTTGAGCATATTATTGGGCTCGTGGGAGACCCCAAGTTCCTTCACCCTTCCACCGGGAACAAAACTAATCTCAAAGTTGCAAAGGTCTTCACGATTATAGATCCCCGTAAGCCACTTCCAGAAGCAATTAATGTGCAGTTTGATTCTGGTGACATTTAACGTGTTGAAGTTTCGAGTCCATGGATGCCCCGAGTTTGTAGCTTCTGCAAAGATATAGGTCACAACTGATGTCTGATGGGTTGTCGCTCAGCTTAAGGTAATAAAATTTATAAAACCCTAGGCGTCTGCAAGTGCACAGTAGTGCGATGTAGTACTTAGGGTGTCAATCCACATGGAGAGTACGCTTTTCTGCAAAACCTTAGAAAGAGAATTAGTAAGGAAGTCTAAAACGAAAGGAGGTTTTAAAGAGGTTTTTAGTGTCACAAATTTTAATGTATGTAAAAGCGTAAAGGAAAAATCGGTTGTAAGCAATAATAAAACGGATGTTAGGTCGACAAGGATATCTCCAGGGAATGTTCGATTCAAAGCACTATAACAAAGCTCTAGTAAAATCGATTCTAGTAAACTCCACGAACTGGAACACAAAATTGTGTATAGCCTACTATCGTAGCACTACACACCTTAACTAGTCAGCTTTCGTTGCTAGCCACGCAGAAAATTATGCAATAAAGTCAAGTTCATAAACATTCACGTCACTGTATAAGTATGCTTTCGTATCTTATAGCGAAATTCGATCCCTTAAGATTAGTTCTGATATTTAGATTCAGCACTTTCGTGGCTCTAATATACCTAGGACCAGTCTCTAGTTCATGACGCTAGATCCATGAAGTAATAACAAACCTACAAGAAAGAGTTCTAGAATACGGCTAAGTTTATCTCGTGAAATCCTTATCGAACATATCGATCCCCTACGATGATCCCTTTAAACCCAACTACTAATCTATTCGGACATAATCATGCAAGACAAAATTGAGTTTTTGAATTGCATAATCAATAGAATGCGAAATAAACAAAAGGGTTCAAGAGAAATCTCGATCTCCCTAAACAAAAAACTAAGAACAAAAGTTTGGTGGCTCAAAGTAAGAAAAACGAGGCACAATGAAGCACACAAATTAGGGTTCTAAAAACATATATTTATAGATCTTCTGCTCTCTTTTCGTCGGTCTTAGAGTTTTCCCGAAGCTAAATTTGAACGGGTTTAAGACGGGCTTGCAAATGGGCTTTTCGGGACTTTTTGGATGCTTCCTAATCTCTAAATGAGACCTAAATGCAAGACAAAACCATGATTATGCATGCAAATGACACAAAATGCTAACTAAAATGCAAGCTAGAACATGTAAAATATATGAATATCAATCAAGAAGTCCTGTCAATGCAGTCTCGGAAGCTCCCAGCCGCGGCCAAAAGACCTCCGGACATTGCATTAGGTCCTAGAGAGTCTTTACGTGTTTTGGATCGTGTTTTAGGTACTTTGGAGGACATTCGAGACCCACAGAGTGAGGACGGTTGGAAAGAAGCAAGCGGAAAGGTCATACCGATGTCACATATCGGTATGACTGATCGGTATGGAGACCAGAGCAAAACAGCCCCAGTACCGACATGCAGCACCGAGGAGTGACGTCGGTATCGCAACTTCAGGGGATTGTACCGAGGTCACAACTCGGTGTAACACATCGATATGACTCCTTTGAATTCGACGTAGCAGCAATACCGACGTCACAGGTCGGTACAACAAATCGGTATTGAAACAGAAACAAAACGATCTTGGCACCGACCAGTTGTCCTGAGGAGTGACATCGGTATTCCCCGCAGAATCATCAAGGCATTTTCACCTCAGTACCGATGCCACAAATCGGTATCCTTCATCGGTGCAAACCCATGTCCAATACCGAGCTGTTGCACCGATGAGTGACATCGGTATTGAGCCCCATGACACTATTTACCCATTTCAACCGGGTCGGTACCCGGTTTGTCCCGGGTCGACCCGGTTCGACACTATTTACTATATAAGCTTAAAAACCTAATTTTTAGATCATCTCTTTTTCTCTAAAAACCTCTCATTTTGAAGGTTCTTGGATTTTGTAAGAGATATCTTGATTTTATTTATGCAATCTAAGTTTTAGTTTCTTAATATCTTATAATTTTTCAATCTTTCAATCTTTCTATTCTCTAATCATGATTAACAACACCTCTTTCATGAGATTTGGTGTGTTCTTCATGATTAGTGAGTAGTTCTTTTTAGAGCTCATGGATGAGGTAGATTAGGGGAATTTAGTGATTGATCTATGATGTCTAGGGCATAGTTTACATATTTCCTCTCTTATTTAGTGTTCATAATGTTAGATTAGGCTTGAGAGAGTTAATCTAGATCATAGGAAATTTCATGCACACAATGTGTTCGATGAAATTCCCCAAAGAGCTAAATAAGAGTTTTTACTTGCTTAACCTATGAGAGTAGTTGTTTAAGGAGTATTAGGGCTATTGGAACTTATGATTAATGCTTCTTGATTAACTTTTCACAAATGAGAGTTTGTTCTTGATTGGTTAATTAGCAAAGTGATTAAGGCCATGAGAGTGGATTAATCTTGTTTAAGTGTTCTAGGCTAAGGGAAATTTCTTGATAGTGTGAAATGACATTATAGGTTGATCATTGAAGTCTCCAAAGTCAATAACCTCATCCAAGAGCTTGCCTTTATTAATTTCTTAATCTCGTTTAGCATTGCTTATTACTTGCTTGTGTTAATTTGATTCATTAGGTTGCTAGATAAAACCAAATTCCCTTTGTTTGCTTAACTTAGAGAGTTTCTTGCATTCTTGTTACATTAAACTAAACCCCGATTGGATTGACACCTTAAGTACTACGATGATATGAGTAAGCTTAAGGATTGATTCTTAAGGAGGAAAAATCCTAGTTATCATTGATCTTCATGAATCTTTTGATTGAACCGTTGGATCGTCCTCAAATCAAGTATAATGGAAAGGTAGCTGGTCGTTCTTTGATGTCTCCAAATTTAGGATGGATCAGACGGTGAGAAGAACCATTTTGATGGTTGAACTTCTGACGATTTGACTCTTAGCCGAAAATCTGGTTTTTCTCCAATTTGCATCGTTTTTGCCTAAGTAACATGAAAAGAGTTTTGACACTACAAATATACAAAAACAGTGATAAAAACATATAAAAACGAGTAAAACACTTATTAAAGTGCCTTAAAATCATAGGTAAAATGGGTAAAAATATAGTGTTATCAACAACATTAAGCGATGCAAATCACATAAACAAGAGGCTCATGTTTCTTATGCAACAAATTCGCACTCAGTGACAACCAAAGCTAAATATGGGATAGTGAAACCAAATCCGAGGTATATTCTCCTTACTGTTAAGGGAATTCCTGAAGAACCAAAGACTCTGGCTGCAGCTCTCAAGCATCCAGGCTGGAATGGAGCTATGGGAGAAGAAATGGACACATGTCATGAGACAAACACATGGAGTTTGGTTCCATTACCACTAGATGTCAATGTCTTGGGCTTTAGATGAGTCTTTAAGACTAAACTAAAGGTTGATGGAACACTTGACAAAAATGAGAGCTGGTATAGTGGTTAAAGGGTATGAGCAAGGAGTTAATTTCTTGGAGACATACAATCCAACAGTCCAAACTGCAACGGTCATAATGTACACACTACTATAGTAGAAAGATGGGATATCAAGCAACTTGATGTGAAAAATGCCTTTCTTCATCGAGTTTTACAAGAAACTGTCTATATGAGACAACCACAAGGTTTTGAAGATCCTGATCATCCAGAATATGCCTGCAAAATACACAAAGCTATCTATTGTCTAAAGCAAGCTCTAAGAGCTTGGTTTGATTAATTCAGCTCCTATAAGCATGGCAAGAGTATTCTTCTACTGTTACTATATGTTGATGATATGGTTTTGAGTGGGAATGACCCAGCTCTCGTTGCTAAACTTCTTTAGTCTCTTAATGAGACATTAAGAATAAAGGACATGGGACCTCTGAGCTACTTTCTTGGCATATAAGCTTAGTTCACTCCTATTGGTCTATTCCTAAATAAAGAAAAGTGTGCTACATAATTATTTAAATCCACTACAAGAAAACACTGCGATTTCTGACGGCATTTCCAATGAATATAAGTCCGTCGGAAATTTTGGACGGATTTTCGATCGATTTCTGACGAATCTAAGTTCATCGGAAATCGGTCGGAAATTTCAGACGGAAATCAAGGTCGTCGGAAATCTGTTGGAAATTTCCGATGAATTTCCGAGGGTTAGACGTTCGTCAGAAATTTCCGACGGCAATATATCCGTTAATGTATCCGTTATAGTAGCCGTTTATAGCCGTTTGAAATTTTGGGAAATCCGTCGGAAATTCGCTGAAAATCCACTATAAATATTTCTCCCCCTCATTCACAACATAAACACAACACAAATCTTACACAATGTCTTCCTCAAACCGTTATGATTATTTTCGATCGTGGATGGAGAAACCTCCGCATGATCCCGCGACGGGGCAATTGACGGATGAGTTCGCACAAGGTGTTTAGGAGTTCATGAACTTTGTGTCAAACAATAACATGACATCGAAATACGGTAAAATGTATTGTCCTTGTACTAAATGTTGGAATCATAGATTAGTCTCTGTTAGGGAAGTATGGAATCACGTATATAGGACTGGATTTATGCCTGGTTACAAGATTTGGTATACTCACGAAGAAACTGATTCAATGGTGCAATAGTATGGTAGCACATCAGATAGGTTTGGTAGTACTTCAGGTAGGTTAGAGGAACCAACACCGGAAGTATATGTAAACACATGTACTACTCAGATGGTGAATGATGCGTTTCGTGAAAAATAGCATCGTATCATGTTGAGGATGGTAACAGGATAGAGGAACCAAATTTAGAAGCCCGAAAGTTTTTTGATGTGCTAGATGCGTCTAAGCAGCCATTATACAAAAGATGTAGAGATGGAATATCGCCTCTATCAGCTGCAAGCAGGTTGATGACTATAAAGACGGATTTCAACTTAGCCGAGGATTGTGGTGATGCGATAGCTGATTTTGTGAGAGATATCTTACATGAAGATAATATTTCACCGACTTCATACTACAAGATTCAAAACCTTGTAGCTGGTCTTGGATTGCCGTATCAGATGATATATGTGTGCATCGACAGTTGTATGATCTACTGGAGAAAGGACGAAAACCGGTTGAAGTGTCGCCTTTGTCACAAACCTCGGTATCAGGAAACAAGTGGCAGAGTACATGTTCCACATAAACGGATGTGGTATTTGTCCCTAGCTGATAGGTTGAAGTCTGAGCGCATGGCAAGACCTATGATATTGCATGCAGAACATGACTCAGATGGAGAGAATGCACATCCCTCAGATGCAGAAGCATGGAAACATTTTCAAGAGATCTATCCTAGTTTTGCGTGTGAGCCAAGGAACGTATACCTCGGGTTATCTATAGATGGATATTCAACCCTTTTGGAAAGCATGGGAGGCAATATTCGTTGTGGCCAGTAATCGTCACACCTTACAATTTGCCGCCAACTTTGTGCATGAAACGAGAGTTTTTGTTCCTAACGATCCTCGTCCCCGGTCCAGAGCATCCTAAGAGATCCCTCAATATTTTATTGTAGCCATTAATTTATGAGTTGAGAATGTTACGGAAAAATGGTGTTGAAGCGTTCGATGTTTCCCTCCAACAGAATTTTATGATGCGTGCGGTACTTATATGGACCATAAGTGATTTCCCAGCATACAGTATCTGGATGGTCGACGCATAGAAGGCTGGCGTGTCCGTATTGTCAAGATAACACTGATGCGTTCCAATTGAAGCACATACGAAATACCTCTTGGTTTGATTGTCATCGACGATTTCTACCGCATGATCATCCATATCGCCGGAGCACACCATTGTTTAGAAAGAACAAAAATGTTTTTGATGGTCCACCTCATGAGTTAGATGGGAATTATATAATGACTCAATTGAGAGATTTTGGTGCTGAGAGGACAGTTTCATGCGGGGATAATGGGTATTATCCTGTTGACGGTTGTGGCGAGTACCACAATTGGCACAAGATGAGTATTTTCTGGGATTTACCATATTGGAAGGACCATCTGCTGCGTCATAATCTAGATGTGATGCACATTGAAATGAACTTTTTCGACAACATCATGAACACTATTCTAAATGTGCAAGGAAAGACGAAAGATAATTTGAAGGCCATGTTGGACTTGCCAGATATTTTTTCCCGTAAGGACATGCATGTAATGGCGAACGGGAAATCATTGCCCCCTGCTTTTCGGTTGGATGCGAATTCAAAGGAGGAGTTCTTCGAGTGGATTAAGCATAGTGTCAAATTCCCAGACGGATACGCATCTAACCTTCATAATTGCGTTGATAGTTCAGAAGGGAAGTTTTCCGGGATGAACAGTCATGATTGTCATGTTGTCATGCAGCGCCTCCTTCCATTTGCATTTGATGGTCTTCTTCCTAGAAACGTCCACAGAGCTATTGTAGGTACATTTACATTATTACGTATGTTACCATATTTTCATTTGTTATTATTACGTTATTTAATTTTGTATGTCTACTATATATATAGGGATCAGTGCTTTCTTTCGGGATCTATGCACGAGATCACTTACATCAGACGGTATCCGAAATCTGGCGGAAAAGATACCGGTTCTCCTTTGCAACCTCGAGAAAATATTTACTCCTGCCTTTTTTGATGTTATGGAACATCTTCCTATTCATCTCCCTCGAGAAGCAGCACTTGGTTGCCCGGTTCAATACCGATGGATGTACCCATTTGAGCGGTATATGTTCCACCTAAAGAAGAAGGTGAAAAATCTTGCTAGAGTCGAGGGTTCTATTTTCGCGCAGAGCATTAATAAAGAAACCTCCAACTTTGCCGGCTACTACTGTCCATCGCAAGTCCAAACAAAAAGTAGACGACCCGCACGGCATGAAGATAGAGGGGAAAGACATAGTTATCCGGTCTATGTCCCCAATATATTTACACAGATTGGACGACTAAGTGGAAAAGGCAAGGATCGACGACTATCAGAGGAGGAGCAAAGTCATTTGCATATGTATATTCTGAAAAACTGCGACGATGTTTTGGAATATGAGAGGTACCTAATTATTTTTTGTAAGTAGTTAACAAAGTTTACTTATGCTATTTTCTAATGCATTTGTTCATGCACAGGATATTCATGGCCCAAATACGCGAGTGGCATCCAAATTACACAGAGGATGAGCTTGTTTTCGTCAAGCAGAATGACTTTGGTGGTTGGTTGCTGAAACGACCGCATTCTTTTTTTTTTTATTTTTTTTATTTTTATTTTTTATTAATAATACAAGAACAATAACAGCAAAACCCCCGAGTCCTAATCATCCCTTCTTCACTGCCTCGATTCCACGATCACGCCTTATCTTTACCTGCATCGACAAAAGTGATGCATCAACATTTGGCTAACCAAACGCTGAGTGAGATTGATCCTTCCAACAACAGGCTACCAATAAGCACAACAATTAACAATTTACAACACGAAGAATTAATCAACACCAATTAAAACTTCCAGCACAATTAGCAATTCAAACCCATGAAAAACTAAACCAACGCCTAGCAATTCTACTCCAAGAAAAGCTAAACACACAGCCTGAACAGTAAACACACAACACGCCCCCAAGGCACAACCAACGACTGGTATCGATCGATACACCACTGGTATCGACCGACACACCCCTGGTATCGATCGATACACCACTGGTATCGACCGATACACCACTGGTATCGACCGATACTACACAACACGCGTCTACCAAAAAGGCACTGGCATCGATCGATACTGAAACAACACGACTGGTATCGATCGATACTAAAACAACACAAGCCTACCGACAAGGGACTGGTATCGATCGATACTCACATGGTATCGATCGATACTCCCCTGCGATTCACAACCTACGCGAAATCTAAACCCAAAAATCGCCAATACAATTACCCAAACCCATCAATCAAGCTTAACAACGCACCACACAAGCTTAATTGCTAACCTTTGGTCACAACTCACCTTAGATACGATGGATCGAGCTCTAGAATGACTTCCCCGAGCTCAAGATCGACCTCCCTTTCACGCAAAAACCAAGGTCTTCCAACCTCTCCTTCGAGCTTCTCTCCAAGCTCGAATCCTCTTGATCTCGCAAGATCCAAGCTTCACCAAGCTCTCTCTTTCCCTTCTCTCTCTCTCTCACGACCGATTCTGATTTTTGGTAAAAGAATGGTTTACACGCGCAAGAATAGAAGAGGAAGAAGATAATAAGGAAAACCCGACTGGTGTCGATCGATACAGGCCAGTATCGATCGATACACCTCCCGACGGTATCGACCGATACAAGGCTAGTATCGATCGATACTACCCCCGGAACACACCCGAATTAATTATTTTCCCCAATAATCAATTCTTCCGGAACGCGGGCGTTACAGTTGCAATATTATGTAATTATTAATCAATGCTTTCTTATATAATTAAAGTGTACTTCCTTACATAAACATTGTGTTGATTATTGTCCACATGCAATTTTTACAGGTTGTTGAGATGACTGCTAGTGGGGTCTCGTTTCCGACGTGGTTAATTGAGATGGTGAAAGACCCGACGTTTATTGCAAAGTCTTATCCGATGTATTGCACCCGAGTGTATGCTTTTAAGGCTCATCGGAAAGGAAGCTCAAAGACAACTTGTAATTCTTGTATATCGTCTCAATCTGGAGAAGTTATCTACTATGGAGTCCGTAGCGAAATATTGGAGGTCCATTATCCGGGAATGATCGACTTGAAGTGCATTGCGTTCTACTGCGTTTGGTATAATCCAATGGAAGGTCTACGTCAGGACGAATTCGGTGTTACAACCCACTCTCGAAAGCGACTTCAAAAACACGATCCATTCATTCTTGCTTCACAAGCGGATCAGGTCTCCTACATTCGATATCCCCGGGTTAGGAACAAGCAAGACCCTTGAATTACAGTTACGTCGATACACCCAAGGGGAAGAGTTTATGGTGTTTCAGAGCACGACCTTTTGAAGGAAAACGCAATTGGTAACTTAGGTTCGATCGAATTTTGAAACAATATAGTTTGATAAACTTTTTTTGAATTATTATATCATGTTTTTTTTCAATTTTAATACACTTAAATTTTTTCCCCGGCTAAAACTGAAATTTCCCCCCGGCTAAAACTGAAAGCCCCCCGCTAAAACTGAAATCCCCGGCTAAAACTAAAATCTCCGGCTAAAACTGAAATTTTTCCTCCGGCTAAAACAACTATTTTCTGTGAAATGTTTTAAAGAATCAAACATTTTGTAGTTTTTAGTTGAATCCCTAAACAAACACATAAGTGTTCTGAAAGCTTGAACTCGTTGTTAGATTGATTGTTACAAAATTTGGATATAAGTTGTTTTGTTTGATTTTAAAAGTTTTTTCATATTAGTATGTAATAGTAATGGCTATTAAACCCTAAATTTTATGTAATCTTCAAAATTTAAACCCTATACACTAAAGCCATCAGAAATTTCTGAGAGATTTCCGACGGATCGAAAATCACCCGGGAATTTAAACTGCCAAACAAAAATTGATCAAAATTAAGGCGGTTAATAAATTCGATTTCCGACGGAATCCCGAGGGAAAGGTTCTGTCGGAAAACTTTTATACATATGTTTTGCGATTCTTCTTCTTCTCTCTTCTCTTAGGTTCTCTCTTCTTCCTTTCTCTCTTCTCTCTTCTCCGATTCATCTTCTTCTTCTCTCTTCTCCGATCATCCCTCGCCCACCGTCGCCGCAATCCCTTGCTCACCACCGCCGGAGCTCGGCACCGCCTCTGTTCGCCGCCGCCTAAGTTCCCCTTCCGCCGATCTTCTTCTTCTTCCGCCGATTATGTAAGCCTTTCTCTTAATTTTTTTTTTTGTTAGTTGGAATTAGGTTGTTAGATTGTAATATTTTGGTGGTTAGATAGTTGGAATTTAAATTATATTTTATATTAGATTTTAGATTAGATTTTAGATTCGTTGTAATATAATTATTAGATTTCAAAAAACGTTTTTATAATTATATTTTGTTGAATTTGTGATTATATTTATCAATATAATTTTAGGTTTACGTTTTTTGAAAATAATTTTAAAAAACGTTTTTTATAATTATATTTTTAAATGTTATTTATAAATCTATTTTTTAAAAACGTTTTTCAAAAATCTATTTTTTAAAAACGTTTACAAAAATCTATTTTTTAAAACGTTTTTCAAAAATCTATTTTTTAAAAACATTTTTCAAATATTTATTTTTCAAAAACGTTTGATTTATTTTATTTATAAATAAATTTTTACTTATAAATATATTTTATAGGGGTAAATGATATATATAAAAGGTTTTATTGTTTTTTTTGAAAAATATTTATGATTAATTTAGATGTTTTTTTGAAGTGATTCAATTTTTCTGTTTTTATTTTTGTAGGTCGTACGGTAATTTCCAAGTCGCACGTGCTGCCGGTTGGGTTCGATCGGGGGGATCGGGGCAAAGGAGCACCTCTACTCCGAGTCTGAGTCCACCTCCTGCTCCTACTGTTCCGGACAGTCAGAGTGAAGCTTCTCGTCCGCTCATTACGGTTGCGGAGCTAGTCCAACAACCGGGACGAGAATTACTCAAAGTTCTCGATCCGAAGCTCCGCATTCCGGGATCTACGTGGTAAAATTTTAGTTTTCTTTTTATCTAACTAATTTTTTTTTTTGTAAGATTCTTAATCATCGTTTGTTTGTTATTTGTAGGTTTGGCATATCCAGGAATGGCATTAGCAAGTCTATTTTGAAGATGTTGCACTCCATCCTCGACAAAGCGTACGATGAAGGATAATTGTGTGTATCCAAATAAATTACCCAAACACTCCATCATTGTAGTATTTAGGGATCAATCAAAGGGAGGCAGAAGAACAACACACTAAGAATGCAAAAAATCGCTTAAGCTAAACAAACCAAAGAGATTTGTGTTTTAATTTAGCAACCTAATGTAATTGAAAGCAAATAAACAAAAGACAAGCACTAAACGAGATTAACAATGATTAACAGAGGATCTTTGGGCAAGGTAATTGATTGGGGGATCTTAAGCTAATCAATGATGTCCACATAATCACAAAAGAGCGTTTCCTTAAGCCTAGAACACTAATCAAGATTAATCTAATCTCTTAGCACTAATCACTTCGCTAATTACCAAATCAAGATCAAATTCTCATTTGTGAAATAAGTAATTAGCAAGCATTAAACTCAAGTTCTATTAGCTAATAATCACCTTAGACAATCATTCTCATGAGCTAAGTATGAAAATCCTCTTAATTAATTCATTGGGGCATTTCATCAAACACCTTGTGTGCATGAAATGCCCTTAGTTCTAGATCAACTTTCTCAAGCGTAATCTAGCATTAAAACCATCAAATAAGAGAGGAAACAATATAATTAAGCCCTAGACATCAATAATTAACCAAGAAACCCCCTAATCTACCAAGCCCAATGATCCAAGAAGGTTCTACTCACTAATCTTCATGAACCCAACAAATCTCATGAGAAAGATGATGGATTCCATGATTAATGAATAGAAAGATGAAAGATTAAGAAGATTAGAATTAAACTTGCAATTAAATTCAAGATCAATCATACAAAATCATCCAAAATCTTACAAGAAACCAAAGACCACGTTTTTGTGCCAAGAGAAAGAGAGAAAATAAAACTTAGATCATGAAAATTAGGTTTTTGGACTATTTAAAGGAAGGTGGGCGAACCGGGTCAACCCGGGAAAAACCGGGTATTGACCCGGTCGGATCTGGTCTTGAGTGGCTTCACACCGCACGGACGGTGCGGTGTGCTGGGTCGGTGTGGAGATGAGGCACAACACTGGTAAAGACTCAGTTGGTGTGGTTTGGACACCAGCCAGACATGTCCTTGCTAAATCTGGTGTATCTTTCGGACCACAGATCATAACGACTTGAAACCACCTCCAGACGACAGCTAGCTCAATTTTCTACTGAAGATCTCTGAAGATAACTCCCATCGGAGACCCTTCGTCCGGCCAGATCTTTGAGGCACCTCGGCTGGCTTCGATGAGATAAGTGTTACACCGAGTGGTGGGGTCGGTGTTGTTGATCGGTGTAGCACCTGGGTTTGTGCACTGGACGGTGTAGGAGTGGCATAGGTCGGTGCTTAGCTTCTATTCTCACACCGGTCCATTAAACCGGACGGATGGAACGGTGTAGATGCATGGTTGAGCGGTCAGGCGGACACTCCTTAGAAAATCGGCCATATCTCTCGAACAACACATCTGAATGACCTGAATTCAACTCCAGTAGACAGCTAACTTCTTCCTTTACAACCCTCATGAAGACCCTGGAGGCTGAATTTGACCGGAGACCCTTCGTCCATCCAGGTGTTTCGGACACCTCGGACGAGCTTTGCCCTCTCTTTTGGTCCATTACTCCAATTATCTCCAAAACGTCTCCAAACACTTAGAAACACTCCAAATGAATGCAAAAACTCATCAGGACCTAATTCAAATGTCCTAAGCTCTAAATGAGACCAAAATGACAAGAAAGCTATTATTATGCATGCAAATGACACAAAACTCTAAGTAAAATGTATACTAGATCATGTAAAATATGAAGATATCAATTCCCCCAAACTTATTCTTTTGCTTGTTCTCAAGCAAACAAGATCAATAGTAAGGGACAATATCAAAAATGGGAGCTCAAGTCCAAGAGTATCGTAAAAAGAATCTAAGCCCAATGTTCAAATTACGAATTCAATGATGCGATCAAACAAGTCTTACTCAAAAGAAGCTAGCCATACCTATCCCTACACGAATCATGCTCAAGCCTCAACCAACACAAGCCTTCCTATCATCCAATCCTTTGACATTCAATTAATGGTTTCAAGTGGATCATGTTCATGCAAGGTAAATAAACTTATTTGGTTAAGGACAAGGTTTTGAGATAAAAATGATCTCAATACATGTGGCGGTTATAAAACAAGAGTTCTCTCAACGAAGGAATGAACTTTGGCAAAATGCTAAGGGTGATAAGCAATTGATGCATACAAGGTTAGACTTCCATCTACCCAATGCCCCAATACAATTTCAACCCTACTTCTAAACCCTCAAAGTAACAATCCTAGCTACTCTTCCACAAGGCACTTTGCCTTCTTATTCCACATCTCTTCATCATCTTTCTCTTCTTTAAGCGCTTAGGGGATTTCTTTTTCACCAAATGGTTTGGCTTCCATTATTTTCCTTGACTTAGCTCTTCTTTTAATTTCTTTAGTTTCTTTCATTTTCTTTTCTAGCTTGCTCTAGCCATTTTGGCTTCTTTTCTTTCTTTTCAAAGCTAGAGACTATCTTTTTCAACACTTAGAGCTAAACCAAATCTATACTTGCTTCCCCTAATACTTCTCTCAAATTTCTTTCTTTCCATCCACTTTTCCAATCCCAACACCCTTCTTTCTTTCTTTTTCACCCATTTCCCCTCACCTCAAGTACCAACCTATATAATTTAGCATAATCTGGCTCATTGATGCGCGAGCTAGTTCTACATGAAAGCATTTCCTTGTCGCTCTAAACCCAACACTTTTTGCTAAGTTCATTAAAAAAAAAGGCCTCACAGCGCTCACTAAAGATGTAGGCTTGCAAGAAGGTTAAGTTCAAGACGGGGTGAACCATTCCAAAGGTGGGAATCGGCTATTTGGGCCAACAAGAGTGGTAAAAAGGATAAGATGACCCAAGTATGTATGTGGTATCCATGAGTTCATTATGCAATGCATTAACACGATAATTAAAATGTCAAGATTAATGGTTTTCACTTAAGTAGGATTGGACTCAAATCAAAACTTGCTTCAATCAAGACAAGAGTAATAAGACATGAGATCAAAGTATGGTTCGTTCTTAATTTCTAACACGAGATCAAAGCATCAAATGACTAGCAACTAGGGCATTGGACTAAGCTCTAAATATGATACTCTACAAGGAAAATATATCATTGCTCCCAATGCACATGCAATGCAACTTTATATGCTATGCATCTAGACTCAATCCTACATATGAGATGCAAGTAGATGCTTTCATTTTCAAAATTTTTTAAAATTATTGAAAATGCATGAGACTCAAGACGCAAAATACAAAATAAGAACACAAATCACATGGTTAGATACCAGTCCCTCCCCCAAACTTAAATCACACCGTCCCGGTGTGAAATAAATTCAAGAAAGAGACCCAAAACAAAAGATGATACGCTAAGACTCAAAAGGAAATAGCTACTTACAATGGAGGAGTGCTACTATGTGAATGGAGATAATGGAGAGCTTTCAAACAACCTTGCCACCTTGCGACGACCTTGTTACCATCAAGAACCTTGCACCCACTCAACAAAAAGATCAAAAACGCCCAAGAAACATAAAATTAAACTAGAAAGCAAAAGAATATATACAATGATAAACATGAGAATATCTCCCAAGAACACTTTGTTTAGAGTCACTAAGTTTGACTTTGGTTACCCTTTTAGGCGGGTGATGGAGGCGTGTGAGTACTCCATGGTGGATCCTTTAGTTCGACCTTGAGAACCTTCCTCATGACTTCTTGAATCCCGGTTGCCCCTTCTCTTTAAGCTCCGGTGTGAGGATGGCTTTGACCGAGGCAAAAGGCTTGGACCGAACTTTGCATTTGATCTTTTATTCGATCACCCCGTCCTCTTGTTTCACTACAAGAAAACACAGTTTTTGCGACCACCTAAAACTTCCTAAAACGGTCGCAAATACGCTATTTGCGACTAATGTAAGACTACCGCAAGTGGTCGTAAAATACATTAGTCGCATAATGGTCGCAAATTTACGACCACTTTGTGACGGCATATTATCGTCGTATATAAGTGACTATTTTGAGACCAAAATTATTAGTCGTTTATTAACGACTAGATAGTGACAACGCTATTTAGCGACTGATTTCAGACACAATTAGAAGTCGTATTATTTAGACTATTTTGGGACAGTTTTATTGTCGTAGATTTGCGACGTGGTTAAGACGAAATCAGTCAAAGATTTGACGGTCTAAGAAACTTATAATTGGTATATGTGGTCGCAAAATGGTCGCATATTTGCGACTGGTTTAAGACTGCTTGTTAACAAATTATTCGCAAAAGTGTCACATATTAGCAACTAATTTGCCATAATTTTTGCTCTTGTCCTGGTCGCAGATCAGTAAATTATTTGTAAATTCAATTTCAAAATTAAAAAAATCTAAAATCAAAATAATAATTAGAATTTCACATTTTTATACCAAAAAACTTCAAACATAACAAAATATTCAAAAGATTCAAAACATTTATGTATTAAAAATCTTAAACAACCTAATCTTAAAAAGATGGAGAGATTGGTGAATTGTTTGTGGCCGTTAAGGTGGTTGGTGCAGTGGTTGTTGCGGTGGCTGGTGCGGTGGTTGTTGCGGCTGCGGTGGTTGCTGCGGCTGCGGTGGCTGCTTGAGAAGCCACAAACGATGTAAATGCGGGATCATTATTTTTGAGGTACGCCTCGAAGCTTGAGATCCGAGTTTGAGCAAGTCGTTGCTCCTCATCACGTCGAGCATTTTCCCCTTCTTGTTCAGCGATCTTTTGATAAGCAGTTTGAAGTTGTTCTTGCATCTCTGAAATTGATGACGTGCTTGCATAACTTTCCTTGCTTTTCCCGTTGTTGAACAACTCTCCAAGTTGGCCAAGTCCATAAGCATTTCCCATGTCATTTGTTTCAGTAGACTAAAAAAAAAAAAAAAAACACAAGATGATTCACAAGAAGACAGCAACAAACGAACCAGCAAAGTCAAAAGCAACAAAATGAAAAACTGACTCGAATTAAAGATCCAAACACTCAAACAGAGACTCGAATTAAAGATCCAATGCAATCAACATCAAGTATTCATGCTCAACAAAACAAAGACATATTAATATGCTATAAGAAGAGGAAGATAAAAACAAAATTACCTTAAGAAATATCTTGTTCTTTTCTTCAATGGCGAGGGTCCGATGAGTTAATTGTTGAGAAGAATGCTCTGAAGTTTCTAAACCTTCGACATCCATTTGAGACATCATATCTTCTATGTTCTTCTCATAAGTGTCAGCTATCTTTTTGGCATTTTTATCAACAAATGTTCCATCTGCCCTTGTATGTGTTTTCATAAACACTTCTCCAAATGAGACATGACGCCCTAATTCTTCCTCCTGTAATGATACAAAAACAGATTTAATTATGTGAAATGCAATATATAAAATCAATTAAAAACGTTTTGCCATTTCTTGTTGAACTTTCAAGTATGATTTCTGCCCGGATACGTGTTTGTGGGGACCAAGACCGCCACGGTCAGAGTTACGGCATTGTGATGCAGTAGAGCTCCTCTCCATTGCGTACGGAGAGTCCCAATGAGCCAACATTTCAGCCCAAAGCGTCTCGCCAATCCAAGGTGGTCTCTCACCACTGTTTTTAGCTTGACTTACAATACCTTTCATCCGTTTTTTGGCTCTCTTCAAGAATCCTGCTTTCACCAGGTCGGTACCGATATCCCAATTGTACTTCCGCTACACAATACAATTTCAGGTGTTTAGTTTGTATCTAATTCATTACTATGTCACTATAATACAAAAATACAAGATGATTCACAAGAATACAGCAACAAAAATCAGAGGATTGCCGAAAAAGTTCTGAAATATCTTTCTTGAATGCGTATAGGCGTTTTGCGCCAGCTATAGTAAGGCCCATCAAACTTCCTCCGAAATATGCCAGCAATGACTTGAGACAGTTTTCCTTTGTCACGGTTAAACCTGTTACATGAATATCAAAAGAGGTTAAGAAATGAAAATCCACAAACAAAAACCAGATTGTTTATTCACAAACAAATACACAATTCACACTTAGCTATAATTTCTCACACGTACCAGATTGTTTATTCACAAACAAATACACAATTCACAAAAACCAGATTGTTTATTCACAAACAAATGCACAAAAATCAGAGTGTTTTGTGACTACAAATACACAAATACACAATTCAAAAAACCAGATTGTTTATTCACAAACAAATGCACAAAAATCAGTGTTTATTCACAAAAAATACACAAATACACAATTCACAATATTATCAAAGGAAGTCTTTCATATAGAGCAAACCAGATTGGTTAAGAACGTAAAATTAAATAACTAAACTAAGGCTCATATACTAGACTATCTATTTCAATGAAAGCAAATAAAATTAAGCCAGCATCTCTCAATCAAAGCAAATAAAATCAAACCAGCAACCACAATTTGATCAAAGGAAGTCTTTACCATGTGTTCTCAACGTGGGGAAGAGGATGTGGACTCAAGATTGTTAGATGTTCTCGGCCAGGAAGAGCCAACAAATCATCTAACAACTGTTGGAAGTCCAGTTGTGGCTCTGGATCATTAGGAGGAGGAGGTTGATGGTCTTGAATCTGAACCGGCGGTGGTTGTTGGGGAATCTGATAAGGAGGAACTACTGTCGGTGGAATTTGATAAAGAGGAGCTAGTGGCTGGGGAATATGATAAGGCGGAGGCTGTGTCTGTGGGATATGGTAAGAAGGCGGTTGTGTAGTCGGAGGAGTAGCTCCTTGTGGCGGTTAATTAGCGACTTCGGGCTGTGGATTAGCGAGTTGCGGCTGTGTCCTCGGGGGATATTGGGCTGGAAGACTTGCTCTAGATGTCTGGGAACCCGATTCTGTCGTATCGGAGGACCGGTTGGAGGCGTGAGAAGACGAGCCGACAGCTCCGATTGATCTCCCACCGGCGGATAATTGGCCACCACCGCGGGCTCTACCACCTTTGCCTTTACTTGCTTTTGGCTTGGCAGCCATTATCTTCAAGTTAACAACGAGCAATTTGGAGATTGAGAGAAAGACTTTCGGAGATTGAGAGAAAAAGAGAAACCGAGATTGAGAGAGAAAGAAATTCGGAGATTGAGAGTGAAAGAGATTCGGAGATTAAGAGTGAAAGAGGATCGGAGATTGAGAGATTTTGGGTTTCGAAGATTGAGAGAAAAAGGGTTTCGGATCGGTTTCGGAGATAGTGAGAGAGGCTAGGGTATTTCGACGATAGAAGGGAAGAAATTAACAAGGAAGTCCCTAAAGAGTCGCAAACTTGGTCGCAAAAAATAAAAAAGGGATAAGTTACTGCGAGTTATTTCACCAAAATTTTTATAATTTTCAGAATGGTCGCAAAATCGTCTCAAAATCGTCACTAAAATGCGACTGTTTTGTGACTGTTCTTAACCCTATACCCTAAACTTTTTAATCATTCTTAATAAAAATATGACTATACAATAATTCTTTAACTAATTCTAACACTTTAACTCTCTAAATAAACATTAAACTAGGATATGTTGTGTAAATTTTGAAAGTTTTCTATATTTCAAAATCATTTCATAAAAACACATATCTACTTACTACATGTTATGATAATATACAACCATAAGTTTTAAAAATTGGATTTTATAATTTTGTTTCTCTGCTATCATGATTCAATATATTTAAAAGTTCAAATCTATGTAAAAACGTATAAATTAACATATTTACAATTCAATAATGATGATTTTTTTAAAAAAAATAGAGTGGAGTTGCTAAATAGTAGCAAATCGGTCACAATTTCAGATGTTGTTCATCAATTAGTCGCAAATTAGTGGGTAAATTAAGACAATTTTGTCACTACAAAAAATATTGTCGCAAAATTGTCTCAAAGTGGTCACAAATTGCGACTGTTTTGTGACATTTCTTAACCCATATGTTCTTACTACATGTTATGATAATATACAACCATAAGTTTGAAATATTGGAATTTCTATTTTTTTTTATCTGTTATCATGTTTTATTGTATGTAATAGTTCAAATCTATGTAAAAAGTACATATTTACAATTCAATTTGCATGATTTTTTTTTTTAAATAGAGTGGGGTTGCTATGGAGTAGCAAATCAGTCACAATTTCAGGTGTTAGTCAGGAAGTGGTCGCAAAATAGTGGGTATTTTAAGACCCTTTTATGACCACTAATAAAATTGTTGAAAATCTGTTTTCCAGAGTGTCGAACCACGGACCTCTGAACCATTTGCTTAGGTGCGTAACCAAAGTGCCATTACAATCATTCGATATTTTCTTACATTAACTAATATATAAAGACTCTTTTGTGACATAACATACACGATAATTATACATGATAATTATATTACAAAGATATTATACATGATAATTATATTACAAAACATACATGATAACTGATATTATGTTTTGTTAGAAAATTTATTACAGAGATATAAATTAAAGTATTATTCAAGTTCCTCATCTTCATCATTGGAAGATGATAAATTACAAGGAAATTCGTCCTCTGCTTCCTGGTCTTCGATCTCAAAATCAATTTCTTCATAAGGATGATTTCCCTCTACTAAACTATCAATTATGATTTCATCAATCGTATCCGTGAGGCCATCATCAACTGTTTGCTGCAATATAACCAGCTCTTTTTCGTTAAACTTTCCCTAAACACCTTGCCTTGGATTTATTTTCAGGACTGTGAGCCACACTTTTCGAGATCGTTTAATGTATGGGTATGAAAGATAACAAACTTGAATAGCTTGAGATCATGTACATTAAGTAGGTGTAAAATTAGAAGTAGACATGCATATATATATATATATGTATATATA